>OMLM01010015.1:67686-91954 GCA_900302695.1 Helostoma temminkii | reverse complement strand
TGGTAGCTGTTTTTTCCCAACTGCAGCGTCTGGGTGTGTTTGTATACCTGCTTCAGGTGACCTTTGACTTTCCCACAAACAGAGTATGGTTCACTAAGACAATATAAAAATGTGTGCAGTTTGGAGATTGTCTAAATCTGTTTCTGTATGTACCGTATCTTGGCAGCATGGCGAGCGTTGGCAGAAGAACGCCTGCACCACATGTGTGTGTGACCGGGGTCAGTCCAAGTGCCACACTCACACCTGTCGGCCTGTCACCTGTGACAAGGTGGGTGGTCATTCTCTCTTTCTCTCTCTAGCTTTCTCTCTTGAATTCTCCTCACACTTTTGTTACTATGCTGAAATTCGAATGGATGCAGAGATGTTTAACTATGCAAGACCACACAGAAATGTCTTCTCCCTGACACTGACACACACAAGCTGACATCTAATTGTTAATTGTATGCAGGTTCTGTGCTGCAACTCTTGTTAGAGAAGTAAGAGAGGACCATGAAACACAATCCAAATACACAGCTTAACACAGCCTCTGCACAATACAAGTAAAATAAAAGATACAGTAAATTAAGAAACTAAAATAAAAAAATTAAAAATATCAGGCAGAAAAGTGATGTTCGGTTACACTGCAAAAAATAAAAAATAATCTAATGATAAATCATGACAGCTACATGATTTTAATTTTTGAACTTTGAAATTTTTTTCAAAGAAAAATGTTTCAAATAGAATTTTACTAATAAAACCCCTGCAAAAGTAAATTGCTTTAAATTGTGGTTGGATAGGTCTCAAATGTTTTTTTTTTAGCCACAAAATTTCCTGTCTGTCAGTCCGAAGAAGAATTATTAATTCCAATTTGTACTTCACTGTTAAATTAAAGCATTGCTAGCCAGCCTGATGAGTAGTTTGTATATAGAGAATGCGAGTTTCACCACTCATCATGGTTGACGCTGGTGCCTGGAAATGCTTACAAAGCAGAGTGTGTCATATCAATGTGTTTACTTAGAAAGAGAGTATTTGCATATTTGCTTGGTTTTCCATTTAATTAGAAGTTGAATTAGGAATTAATGTCTTAAAAGTGTATGTGAGTTTGAATGGTCTGTCTGTGTACCCTGTGATAGACTGGCAACCTGTCCACGATGCATCCTGCCTGCAGGATCCTTAATAGGAAAAGCAATTAGGATAAAGAACGGATAGTTGTAATTAAGAAAAGGGACCTTGGGATCAGTTTATGGTGTATTTGGGTTTATACCTGTTACTGCTAAATTTCTAAGATTCTGTTTAATTTCACAAACTAACAATACTCAAGGTAAACATATTTTCTCATCTACCGATGACAGCCGATGTGAACAGAATGAAATGAATCCAGTGCTTCAAAGAAAAGATCCCAAAGGAGAAAAAAGCTGTTCTAATATCTACCAGGCCTTCTCTGTGAATAAATCTCAGATCCAAAATGGTGACATTATGCTGATTGGTTCTGAACTCACTGCCTTAAACTTCAAGGAGTTTTCTACAGAAATTTGGACTCCTTCATGAGATACAGAAGATATCAAATTCTCACTGTAGAAGACTCAGATCTGCATTGTCAGTAAATGCATACCTTTCAGCACTTTCAAAGTCGTAAGAACAGCCCCTTAATAATGCAACACATTCTCTCCTTCATCCTGCTATCGCTTCCTCTGCTGAAACACATACACAAAACAGTGTTTTTATAAGCCCCCTCGATTTACTTTGTCTTGTCTCGGAGCTGCGTATTCCTCCTGTACCTTCAACTGCACTGAACATCAAGACCAAGTAAACCTGACCCTTAAGCCTCTTTGCTGTTTCATTGCAGGGTCAGACCAAAGTAAAACGTTCTGGAAAGTGCTGTGATGAATGCGCTGTTGCCAAGGGGAGCTGCCTGTACGAGGGCACGGTGCGGTACCACGGAGACATGTGGAATGGTACCGGTTGTGAGTTCTGTAGCTGCAACCGGGGTCAGGTTCTCTGTCAGAGGGCCGAGTGCGCCCGTGTTGAATGCCCACAGGTGAGTCTAAAAGTAATAAAGGTTATTCATTAGACACCAAGAAGCCTTGCGTTTGGATACAGTAGAGATGAGTTTAAAGTCTGCAGACATTTCCTCAGGGCAGAACTTTTCTTATAGGCAGAAAAAAAGTAATTGGTTAAATTTGAGCTGAGCCAGAAAGCTACAGAAGCTAGAGCAGAAACATTTCAAGGTTGCCTGAGACATGCAGCCGTTGCCACGATGCAATGCAGTTTTATCCAGAAATGCTGTTGATAATCAGATGGATAATAATGGAATAATAATAAAAACTTTTAAAGCCTGTCTATGTTTTGGTGTCTCCTTAGCTTTCAAACTTGAAAATGTATTTAACACATCATAATTAACTCAGTTCTAGGGTTTTTTTTAACACTGTCTTGTTGTTCGGTCAGTTCGTGCCTGGGAAATTCATGGTGAAAAGATATTAAATAGAATGAAGCTATTTCTGTTAAGAAAGTCATTAAAAATTATTTATTTGACATATTCCCTTTTTGACTAGCAGCAAGTTGGAGCTAGTTCTGGGCTAGTGCGAGTGCTGGTTCACAGTTGGTTCAAATTATAAACCTTGTAAGAATGTGAGGTCATTGTAAATGTCATTATTTCACTTTATGCAGTTAGGTCCAGACTTAATTGGGCAGTGACACAGTTCTTATAATTTTGTGTTAATCCACCACCACAGTGGATTTAAAATAAAACAACTGACATAATTGTAAATATAACCATCATTTTTTAATATTTGAATAAAAATCCTTTGCAGCCAATGAGATTCTGAGAAATTAGTTTTGTCCCTGGAGATGCTTTACCAGGTCTTCACTGCAGCCACCTCTGCAGACTTAAAAATCTTTTATAACCAATACGAAGAAACATGTACCTATACTTAACTTCATTGTCCTGTTTCCTCTAAGGGTGATTTTCATTTAAGACCATATAAAGTACCTCTTCCTGTAGGCGCCACCTGCTTAACCTTGTCTACCATGGTTCTCAGACTCTTGCTCCAAAATGCAACATGTCAGCACACAGAGATCCCATTTCCCATCCTTCAAATGGGCCACTAAAAAATAATGGAAATGTCACAGTTACTTTGTTCTCAGTTTCCTACATTTGCTACAGTGAGATTTAGCAGTTCACAAGGTCTGGGTAACTGTCTTCATTGGTATTTTGGAGGAATTTCAGATTGGGTGGAAAGGGCAGAAGAATGATCATTTGTGGTTGGCTGCTTCCATCACAGATAATTCACTCAGTTAAAATTAGGTAAATTGAAAGAAGTGATGAAATTCTAGTGATCAGCACTACAGTTTCAACACTAGAACCCGTCACTAGACGTAAAAGATATGACTTGCATAATTACAAGATATTCCCTGAACACATTGGTTTTCCTCTCAGTAATGTATCAAAGTTGAATCAGCCTCAAATGAACATGGCAGGAGCATCATTATGAGCCTTCATTAGATGACCTGCATAACAGACTTGGCCTAGTAAATGTCAGGCATTGGACTTTGGAGATGTTTTTGACAAAACAAAGGATTTAGCATTGTTAGCAGCTGTTCCCACGGTTGCTTTTATCCCCTGAAATGGCGCACAATGGACTTGGCGCCATGTTGACTCAGCACCTCATCTAATGTTTTCTTACATCAAGTAAATCTAATATTTCTTTAATGTCTCCTGCCACAACCAAATAAGCCCTCATTAATCTTGTTGTATGGTCATAATTACAGCAGGTAAGTGTCATTAACTGTAAGTAGCATAATTGGCATTTGTCCAGCTCTGATCTGAGCAAGGTCACTCTGTTAGGGGATCAGAGCTGTGCCATTTTTACCCTGTGTGTGTTAGTGTGAAAACCAATTAAGACAAGGTTATGCATTTAATGACATGTGTGGGTCAATGGGCAGAAAAAGGCACCGGGGTGCACTTATAATAGGAGTGTTTTTTCTACTTCACTGTTCCTAATGGTGCCACCTGCTCTAGTAATGTACTGTAATGGTACAGTAAGGTGTTTTTATCATTATAAACCTACATTAGTGGCATATTGTCATTGCGATGTGCAGAACTTTAATCTCTTAAAGATACAAGGTGTTTATTCAAGAGCTGGCAGTACCATATACACATAAAGCTAAATTTTCTTTTTTTCTTTCTTTCATGTTTAAATAATTTAATA
The DNA here is from genome assembly GCA_900302695.1 of Helostoma temminkii. Taxonomy (NCBI): domain Eukaryota; kingdom Metazoa; phylum Chordata; class Actinopteri; order Anabantiformes; family Helostomatidae; genus Helostoma; species Helostoma temminkii. The sequence goes on along the minus strand of OMLM01010015.1, from coordinate 87,767 downwards.
CTAATTTTTGGTTGGAAATTGTACTTGAAACTTGTTTATCATCAGTTCAACTAAAATTACCTTCTACAGCCTCATCTCATTGTCAGAGATCTCTCTTCAACAAACACATGTAAATGTGATCACTGCATTTTCTGTGAGCTATTTAGTCAGCTAACCATCCTGTAGCTCAGCTGTGAACTGTGGCAGATCTGATGGATCATAATGAATTGACTCATTAACCAAGGCCAGTTATCATTAATGCTATTTTTAAACTTATAAAAACCTTTCTGTGCATGTTTTGATAACTTGTTTTCCTACAATGTTTTCTGCAATGCTGACTTTTTACACATGCAGCCCCAAGTGAGCGATTGACAAGTCACTGTTTTCATTACATATCTTTCAACACAGATTTACAGAGAAAAGGCACAGAGGCAATGATTTGTTATTGTAAGATGAGATATTAAAGAAGTCAAATTCAATAAGGACAATATAGAATAAAGATAAATCAGAGATTTGAGTATATACACCCTTTGCTTGTGCTATTAAAGCTTTTTTTTCTCAGTTTGTTAAATATATAGTGATATTGAATTTTGAATTAGCATTATTCCACTACAGTTTAAAAACAAAGCTATGATGTTACACTAACACTTTTTTTTGTTTTATTGTGCTTCTGCAGTAAACACTACACTTGTATTGTTGACACTCTGTGGCTCTGTCAGCTGCTCTGCATGTTATGTCTTGCGGTGATTGTGGTTTTTTTAATATTCAACCAGTGTACAAATGAAATGCAACCTCATAAATCACAGAACATCTAATCAAATATATTTTTTTGTAGGGATCCGAGCTTGTTCATTTGCCAGGAAAGTGTTGTCTGGAGTGTTCCTCTGTGAAACCTTCCTGCTCATATGAGGGGAAATCCTACAAGGTACTTCACTCATAAATGCAAATTTTACTTGGAGGATGTTTACACAAAAACATGAGAGAAAAACTACAAGATCTAGCAAGAAATCAAAACCATGTGAGTGAGACAAAGACACCACAGGGCTTCTAAAACCCTCTATTCTCAGAATAAACAACAAAGTAAGTTGCAGAGAAGGCAGCTACACAAGCAATCAGATACATCAATACTAAGCTGAATATAAATATATAAATACAATCTCTTGACACTGAATTAAAGTTGCAGTGAGTCAGAGTAAATGTAGGTTTTTGGACAAAGCCATCTGACTACTTTGGCTGTGTAGCCTCCAACAAGAAGCTCTTATTATTCTGACCCATATCTTTTAGCGCATCATCTACTTCATTATTCATAGGCTAGTCCTGGAAACCCAGAATGCAAAAGCTTTAATTTTTTACATTTTCAGCCAATGGGAATACTCATGAAAAGCTAAAGTGGTCAGCTAGAACCAAGCGTAGAGAGAATTATTATGCTTTTTAAATAGACTTTTTGTTTGTCTCCCCTAGGAATTATTTTTACCAGTAGTAAACAAAACAGATACATACATGAATACATGAGTGGTTGTTTGTTAGGAGAGGTCTTGCTGGAAATGTTAAAGCAGCAGGTGACTGTATGATCAGTGGGCAAAAAGAAGATGGAAAGGAAAAGGGAAAAGTGGTCACAGAGATGGCACCTTATACATCTTAACAACACGTCTACCACATAGCTTTAGTGCTGTGTGCTTTTGTGTTCCTTTTGATAAGAGCAGAAGAAGTGCAATGATGTAGTGGTTAGCCAATCTTAGCATGATGGCTGCAGGTAGCTACAGCTTCTTAGAGTTAGAAGCCCATTTTAATGCATTTTTGCACAGAATGTGGACTGTGCATTTTGGCCCCATTACTGGCCGTGGCCAGCGTGAACAAGAGGTATATTTACAGCCTGTCCAACCTTTTCCAGTGTTCATAAGGGCACCTGACTGTTGTTTTAAGACACACTGCACTACATCCTTTAAAAAGACAGCTATGTTTTATTTTTAGTCTTTGTACAGTGTTGCCAAACCTGGCAACCTTGTAATGTGAAGACGTTGTGAAATGCTCACAGTGTTGTTTGCTACAAAATAATGTCCACCAAATCTCTTTGTGTTTGGATTAAACAAACAGGCTTAAGCTCCAAAAATACTGACTTTGTGGGTGTTTGTAGGTGTAATATTGAACTTTAGACAGAACCAGACTAGTTTCCAGTCTATATATGAAGTTATATTAAGGCAGGCCAAGTCATGACTCCTCCTTTAGTTGCTAGTTTCTACTAGCAACTAAATTCTATTCTGTCATTGTGCACATGGAAACTAGTATCTGGAGGTAAATAACATCACCTCTTTCAGCTGTTACCTGAGGGTGCAGGTTTTGTGATTCTTAGATTTGAGATTTAGATTAAGATTTGAGGTACACATGGTTTGTCAATGACAGTCCTTCTATGAATCAAGAGCCTGATGCTCAGTAGTTTTTGTCAATGTGAGAAAAGTTTGGTTTAGTTGAAGTATATGATTCTTAGATGACTGTCCTTGACTATAAACTAGAACCAGCCAGCATAAGAAAACATTAGACGAGGTGCTAGCCGACATGGCACCACGTTGATTGTGTGCCATTTCAGCGGATAAAAGTAACTATAGTAACACCTGCTAGAAAAGTAAAACCATTTCTCCTTTCTGCTGTAATTCGTTTTTTGACCGACTATCAGGCCTTGGTGACACTCACACAGTTCACTCATTTTGCTCTGAAAATATATCTAAATGTTGTGACTGGCAGGTTTTTTTTTTTTAAAAAAAAAGGACAACTCATTAGCATTTGGCTTGTTTGAAGTGCGTGTTCTGTAGTTTCAATTTTGCTACAGTCAGACATTTCTGCAAGAACTCCAACTTATGCTATCACCATGTCTTGGTCTAATAAACTGTTTTACCTGTCTCTGAATTTTTCTACACTTGTTTCCAGGACCTTGCTCAATGGACTGATAGTGCCTGCAGGGAGTGTGAATGCCGTAATGCCCAGGTGACTTGTTATCTACGTTCCTGTCCCACCTGCCCTCCAGGCACCTTGGCCATCACCCAGGAGGGTCGATGCTGCCCTGAGTGTCGCCAAGGTATGTTCCTGCAAAGTATAATGTGTGCAAATGTGTACGTCCCCCTCTGTGACATTCTTCGTCACTGTAAAACCATGTGTTTTTTTTCTATTTCCCTCTTTGACAGTGCACATATAAAAAGATTCATTGCTAGTATCTGTAGGTGACTTTGAGAGGTCGGGCTCCCTTATTCATTTAACATAGACCTATTTAATTTATTAGTATTATTAATTTATTAATGTTAGTATAGGTATTTTGGTGCTCATTTAAAACTTGTGGATTAATAATTCTGAGGTTGAACATCATTTAAAGCAGCTTCAAGGACGACTAAACCCTCACGTTTTCTGCATTTTCAAGTTTTCCTCTATCCACCCCACTGCCCAACATAAAAAACATTATCCTCTGATCATTTAAAGCCTCGTGAATAAAAGGATTATAAGCTTGTTAAGTTTATCAGAAACATGCATTCTACTCCATAAATAGATTCTGTTACTGTGACTCTACTGCTCAGGTTGTGCCTTTATTTTATGTCTCCTTCTTCTTTTTTATGAATCACTTAGCAACATCTTGTCTGGAAGGTATAAATAAATAAAATGTAATTACTGAAATTAAAAAAAAACACTGCATGTAATTGAATGAGTGTCAGGCTAATAAATAGTGTGTGTTAGAGAGCATTTATAGATATGCATGGCAACCAGAAGATAAGTCCCACATCCCACACGTCCTTAGGGAGGATAACAGTTGTGGCCAAGCAGCTCTGTATGTTTCTGCATGCTTTTACCCAAGAATTGAAATTAGAGCCGTCACACAGTCTCTATAAGCTATCCACTTTCTCTCAATGCCTTTACTTATGTATTTTAGTTAAACAATGTATTTGTATAGTTTTTAAATTATTTAATATTATTAAATATTTGTTTTTAAAAGGTGAAAATGTAATGCTCGTCTTCATATTTTACTTTTATTTAGTTCAAATTCAGTTTAAAAAGCAGGCAGTGGTGATGTGCTGTGCATTTTTATTATCAACCACAGGAAACTTTTTTTTTTAAAATTTGAGATATTTATTGTGCATGCAGTGCTGCTCCTCACCTCTCTTTGGCTTTAAAATAACATGACACGGAAAACGACTTTCACAGTGTTCAGTTTTCACCTAATTTCACCTAATTAATGCAAAAAATGTTTTGAGCATATGATGGTGATTGATGGTTGTGTCAGTGTCAGCAGTGAGGTCTGTTACAACAAATAATGCCACAAAAAAGGAAAATGTTCTCAAGGATTTTAATCTATCTATCTATCTAATTCTTTATACCACACAGCCCTATGCTACACCTGCCTCCTAACAAAAATGAATCTGAATATAGGTGTGCATGTTGTCAGCAATTAGAACTAACAAACCTATGTTATTTTCCCATAACGATAAATACCCCAGAAGGCAATTAAACTGTGGGTTAACATTGTGGATTTATGAAAACTTATAATTAGGTTTGGCTGCATGAATGAATAATTGCAACAGAGGAGGGAGGCATTTGTCATTGCACAATACATATGTTTTGCTTGAGACGTTTGTTTTACAAAGTTCAACTGGAGTTCAAATTTCACCCGTGTACTGTTTTTTTACCCAGTCAAAGCCGTCTTGGTCGCTTAGATTTTATTATTCGGAGCATTTTTCTGCAGCATTATGTTGCACTTTTTAAAAGCGAAAAAAATATAGTATATTCTCAAGAAAATCCACAATCTAATTAGTCTACAGAAAGGTATAAAACATAACAGCCAAAGTAATTTTCACTAAAATCTTCTGTTTAATTCAGCATATACAAAATGCCTCATTAGTTAGTAATGATATTCACAAGCTTGTACTGGTTCCTTGCTGCTACATTCACCTAATTTCCAACTCATTTAGTGAACTGGTCTCCTTTAAAGTTCATACACAGGTATTATGTAATGGCGATGGCAGTTTTATGGCAGTGGGGCGTTCCAAAGCGACACTTAGTGTAACATTGATGTGGTGCAACAAAAAGTATGTGTGTAGAGGTTTAAATAGTCTGCATCAATATCAGTTATTCATCTCCTGTAATACTTAAAGTCACTGTTACCAATGAACCAAACACGTGGGCAATACTAACTGCCACCCAAGATTCAATAGTTTGTTGATCCACCTTTAGCAGCACTAACTTAAAGTCTCATGTATGTTTAATGAGTCTCTCACATTGTTGTGGAGGAATTCTGGCCTGTTCTTCCTTATATTCGCTTATGCGCAGCTCTTTTAAGTTCCCACCACAGCATTTTAATTGAGTTGAGGTGTGGATATCGATTAGGCTATTCCAAAACTTTGACTCTTCTATTTTTCACCTATTCTGATGTAGGTTTTTTTGGTGTGCTTCAGATAATTGTCCTGTTACGTGACCCAGTTTCGACAAAGCATTGGCTGTTGTACAGATGGCCTCACATTAAACTCTAGAATACTCTGGTATAGAGAGGAGGTCATGGTCGACTCAATGACTAGAGGGTGCCCAGGTCCTGTGGCTGCAAAGCAAGTCCACAACATTGCCCTTCCACCACCGTGCTTGACAGTGGCTATAAGGTGTTTATGATGAAATACACAAACAAACATAGCACTAGGCATTAAGTCCCAATAGCTCCACTTCTGGAACAACTTGTCCTTAAGTCCTGTGGTTGTAAAAAAAATTTTCCTGACAACCCTTCCAAACAAACTGTATTTGTTCAGTCTTTTTCTAATTGTGCCATCATGGACTTTAACATTTAACATACACAGAGAGGCATATATCATTTTTTTTTCTCTCTCCGTATTTCTCTGAGCATTGACTGACCTTGGGGTGAATGCACCGGGGAATGTTGGCAACTGTCTTGAACTCTTTCCACTTAATAATTTTTCTTGCTGTAGAATGTCAATTCTGTATAACTGATATTGATGCAGACTATTTAAACCTCTACACACATACTTTGTGTTGCACCACATCATAATACACTAAGTGTCGCTTTGGAACGCCCCACTGCCATAAAACTGCCATCACCTTTGCTTCATTAAGACAATCTTTTGTCTTTCCTCTTGGCATTGAGTTAACCTGAATGCTCCAGACCAGCAGACTGCTAAAACTTCCTCTTTTACACAGCTCTGCATACCTGCTGATGATCAGTTAATGAAGGGATGATGATTAGCAGCACATGGGACCTTACTTACCTTCCTTTTTGATAAATGAATAATGACATAGTAAAAAAGTAAAATGCTGTTGTTTGTCTGAGGTTGTAATTGCCTTGTACAAAGACCCATTATGGTCAGATGATTTTTACAGTTTGCACACAAAAAAAGAGGGGATACTCATTTTTGCTCTTTGAAAAACGTAGCTGAAGGGTAAAAAATCACATCTAACAAACATGGGTTGTCAGCGTTCACACATGTACATATTGATTTAACTTAATTGCAGCCTATTGTGGTTCTGTTATCGTACATGCTGACATCGCAGTTGTAATTAAATTAATCATTCAGTATTCAGTAAATAAAAGAAGCTGTACTTTACCCAGAATTTTATCTCAACTTTTTCCTTGATGCATATGAAAGTAAGCAGGCCTGAAATGTCAGCTGATGGGATCCCAATGAACAATGCTGAGTGAAGAATAAAATGGAAAACTTTTCACTTTGACTTGACTCAAATGTATAATTTCTCAGAACTGGAAGCTAAAAGCCCTCAGGTGCTTTTTGTGACTCTTTTTATTTCCTGCTTTTGCATTGACCTAAAACACTTTTAAAAGTCTTCTCCCCAGCTCTGTGCCAAAGAGTTCATGTTAACTAGTTTCTATTTTCACTTTGCTTTTCTCTTTATTTTTGTATATTTTTGTACAGTATATACGAATGGAATTTTAGTGCTAGAAATTAAAGGTGTAATGATTACTGTCTCCTTCCACATTCTGTAGATGCATGTATGGGTGGTAGTAAGTGTATTATACTGGGTGTGTATGTGTTTCTGTGAATACTTGGTCTGATGGCGTCTGGTATTTTCCATTCATACACAGTGATTATCATGTGCGCCTTACTCAAAAACTTAATTTTGTTTTCCCACCTCCATAATGCACCATGACATATACTGTATATGCACTTCACTTTACAATTACGTAATGATGTGGGAAACGGAAAGTGTTTTCATTCATTAACTCTTCATCAGTCTGTCTCTCTGGCTGTGAATTAGATTTTGTGACTGTGTTTAGTTCATGGATAAAAATAGAAAAAAGGGAGAAAAATATGCTCTCTTTCTTGCTCTCTTTTCTAACCCAAACTGTAAATTTTCCTTTAAGCCTATTAATCATGGCTGTCTGCAGGCGTAGAGGTTGGCAGCCTCCCCTCTCATTGGACAGTCCACATCCCAGGACAATAACCAGTCGTGCTGTGTTTAGGTCTCATGAGAAGTGCTGTAGATGTGAGCTTTTTACTGCACTTGCACATGTGGTTGCCCTCTGTTATGATTCGACCCAAACGAAGCTTCATATAGATTAGGTGTGATTATTTAACACAAGTATAAAGAGTAATGCGTATTTGGGCCAACTTTAACACATCAGATCTAGAGAGGTACACGAATCTATGAAAAGTTGATTTCTTGAATGAAAATGAATATCGTTTACAGCAGCTCAGTAATGTGGACATAACTGGACTTAAAATACAGTTGATTCTGTACAGGTCAGTTACGTTGTTATATAATGTAAATGGTATGGCCATTCTAGAGTTCTCATACAAACATAAATACAAATTTCTTACTTTTCCATTATCATCCAAACCACAGTTATTGGAAAAAAAATGCATCTACTTTGTGCGTAAGACTGGCACTAAACAGCTATCACCCTGTGTCTGCCAGGAGTAGTTTTTCTTTTTGTCTAGTTCATGTAGAAAGGGCATAAATAAATCATTTTAGACTGGTTTTAGTTAAACCTACAGTGTGATTCCCAGGAAGGATGTTTGTCAAATACAGGCTCGGGCTGTCTTCTGATTTGTACTTCTGGTACCAGATCCAGCGCACATTATTTTCATTCTTTTAGTGAAGTTCACTTTATCTCCTCACCATCATTTCGTCATCAATAAAATTTGTAAGCATTAAAAATTTTGGTTCTGTTTGGACCTGTATAGTTTCAATTTACGAATCTCATGATTGAAAATCTGGCAGCAGACTGCATGGGTGAATTATTGGATGGTTCACTGTCTTTTCATTGGGGATCAGGGTGTAAAATTACTATGAGTTACCTGTCAAATGGTGGTAAATGTTGGCTGTGTTTGGTAAATTGGCTGATTTTCCAAGCTACTGTGGCAGGTACCCAGTCTCAGTTAGAAGTCAAGCTTGTACTTACTAACAGTCAAATTGGCAGGTGAGTTTTTGTGCCTACTTTTTTAATGATTCTGGTTGACGACAGCAGCAAAAATGTTTTCATCTTGCGTGTGTCATAATCAGGTGTAGCTGTGCAGGTAATTGTGCCTGAATCCACACCTCTGGATCCATTGTTTTCTTGCAACTTTAATCACGGCTGTAGTTTTTAATTTAGTGCTTCAGGGATTCTGGCTTACTATGCTTGTAAGGAAATTAAAGTAGAGTGTGTTGACATCAAGGCAGCCGTCTATGAGCAGCACCAAGCATCAAAGAGTGTGATTGCTGAACTTGTACTGTAATGTAGCTTTTTGCACAGCAGGGAAAATCCAATTCTTGTTCACTCTCATTTTTCAACATAAACAAGAAATGATCTTGTAACTAGTCAGGTGGAGTTTTGTATTAAAATAGACTCATTTGTTTCTGCTGTTTAACATTATGGTGTTTTGTTTGCTGAAGGAGTTCAGGATAGATACAGCATAAGTTCATGAAGGAAGACTTCCACAGTGGACTGGTACATTACAGTTAGCTGAAGCATTGGCCACAGCTGAATAGAGAGATAAACACTTGACTGATATTTGTATTTGCCAGTAAGCGTATCAGTGGGCCAGAACATGGACTGCTAAGTATCTCATTCTCCCACTTTTCACACTCTGCTTCCTCCTCCTCATGATATGTTATGTTTGCACACAGCTCCTGTGTTTCATCTCATATGTGAGTAAAATATTGGGGGTGAAAAGTAAGGGCAAGGAGAGAGGATGAGTGTCGGATGCAAAGAAAAAGAATGGGAGAGAAAAAACGAAGCTGTAAAGAAGAAATAAGGCACAGAAAATGAATAATGAGAGACACTTAAAACATTATGTTCTGAATTACTGACAGTCTTATTGGCCATTAAGATTAAAGTTTCACCTCCATCTTACTCATGTTCTCTTTGTTCTTGCCTTTTTCTACAGTTCCACCCCTTAGCCTCTCATAAGTCTTCTTCTTGTCTCTTCTTGTCTGTTCGGTACTAATTTTCCTCTTCCTTCTCCTCACTCTGGCCTGTTCTTCAGTTGTCACATTAATCAGATTGCTCAGCCACATTTCTACAAGCAGCAAGCACTTTATTTACTGAATGGATTCACATAATGAATGGCACAATCACAGTGCAATCAAGTGCAAGCAGCTCTGCATATTGTTTGACAAGAGGCTGCCTGCTTTCACTTCTTCTGTAATAAAGATACACAAGCATTATTGCTGTCATTCAATTTCTGTAGCTTCAGATGCTGACAGGGTTTTTAGTAGGGGGTTGTGAGTTTCTGAAATGACATTTTAAATTTTTTAGACATGTATATCAGACATTTGAAAAGCAGGGTAATTTTCAAAAGAATCCAAATGATATCAAAGACTCTGATTGACGTAGGGTTCTGTTTTTCCCCTCATTGTTTAATACATTCATTGTGATCATCTTTTCTTTAAAGACCAAAACAGACTGTTTATGTTTTCATAACTATCCTCAGCTGAAAAAAGAAAAAGCAACAAACCCAGAATGAATGAAGTTGAAATGAAATGAAGTGTTAGTTAGAAAAAGTAGAAAACTTAATGCAGTTCATGGCCATGTGAGCTTATGGATATTCATATGTACAGCAACGATATGTGTTGTTTCACAATAAAAATAGTTTTTTTAATTTGACGTTTTTATAGAATTCTCATTAGGTTCTTGCTGGACTGTTACATGTGATTGTTGGATGGAAAGTCAGCAGTCATTTTTGTTGCAACGAGGTGGTTAACTCTTAGCTTTTATAGGCAGATTTTAAATTCTTCTTACTACATTGATGCTTGTTTTACATGGTATTTACTGTTTGTGGCATATTGCAGGGGTCAGCTAGGATTTAGAGACATCACACACTTTAACCAGTTCCATGAAACAATATTAACGTCACTGTACAAAAGATGGTGTCAGATAATGTCTCGAAAATGGTGCTAAGCATGACTGAGGTTGGCTCAGATAGGCAGGTGGTTACTTACAGAAATAACTGCTATTGTTGAAATAGTAACTGATTAAAGGGTTATTGTCAACCACAAAGTTAAGGTGCTTTCAGAATGCATTTGGATTTGCATCTGTCCTGCTGAGGGAAAAATGATTATTAAGAGCAATTGGTCAACAAATTAACACAACAAGCTTGTCCTCTTTTGGACAAGTTGTTGTTGAACTAACTGGGAACCAATGTGGCAGCAAAAACATTTAAACACCTCATCACAAAATGCACCAGCAGATCTGTTCGCAGACACTAGAAGATTGAACATGTACTCAGAAACTTCTAGTACTGTACATTTTACATAATAAAACTCGTTTTCCACTACTAGTTTGGTCAGCATCTGTAGAACCAAATGTACTGGATGGAATTTGTTAAAAAATTCAGTGCGTGTGTACTCATACATGTGTGGTTCTAAATCTGTCACCACCGACTGAATTTCACTGCAGAGCCAAGTCTAATAGAATTTGCATAAAATTAAATGTCAGAATATGTGAGTGGGTGAGACTTCAACTCTGGAAGAGGTCTTGCATTCACCAACAGCATCTGTCCAGATGAACAGAATAAAATTATTGTGAAACTGAATGTCACAATGCATGTATGCTGTTCTGTCTGTTTGGACTCAGGTGTATAGAAACTTATTTTCTTTCACTATCAAGGACTTAACTGCAGATGCAAACATATTGTGTAGTGGGATTTTTTTTCAAACCTAAAAAAAAAATAAAAATTAAATTTGTGTTTTCCAGTCCAGTGCCATTCAGACTGTCTGTCGTGTTCGGGGACTCCTGACCACTGTGAAACCTGCAGAGACCCAAAGGCCTTGCTCCATCTTGGCCAGTGTTTGTCTGTCTGTCCAGCTGGATACTACGCAGAAGGAAGAGTATGTGCAGGTAAGATACTGTTGATACATTATCTCATGTTCTTACTGCATACAGTGCTCCTGCCATTCTGTTACACTAGTGTAGAGATTGTTGGATTTAATAGTAAGTATTTTATTCTTTATTGTTTGTTTGCTTAACATTTCAGGTCTGATTAGCTAAGATCTTCATAAGTGAGAACTAAATTGTGTGTGCAGCCTGAATACTGCACTTTTTGTTCATGGGCCTTTTGTGGTGTGAAGTGTTAAAAAGACTAGGCGGTCATATTTTGTGTGTTTCACAAACGTATATTCTCTTATCTGTAAGGCACGTAATGAGATTACAAATCCTATAATAACTCACCTAGGCCAGCATTCTCTATACTAGCTGTCTTCTTAAGTTGGAAAAAAGACAACAGTTCATTACATTTGAAATCCTACTTTGCGAGGCAGCTACAGTGGCCTAAATCTTTACTGAAAACATATTCAGGACAAAAGAAATATTACCTCTGAATGAGTGAAATGAAATTATGGTTCCCATTATTTAGGTTTTTGTAACATCATATTATTCTGGTTACCTTCTGGTAGCTTTGCTGCTAGTGGTTTGCATTACCCAAATACCATAGTTAACAAACCATTACCCGACCTTTCTGAAGGAAGTAAAGAAAAAAATTGTTGTAGTTTTATGCAATCAAATGTACAGCAAATCCACATTCTGAATGTAAGAAGCACCTTTTTTCTGCAGACACTTACTGTATTTCTTGAACATAATAACAAGTAACTAGAGTTAAGATATGTGTATGTGCAATGCCAACTTGACTGTGTACTGACCCGCAACAGTTATAATCTTCTAAGCATATTACTGCATTGAATGTGTACCATCCACTGTCCTATCCCAATGACCTGTTCTCCCCATGAGTCAGACTTTTCCTGCCTACATATATTCATGAAGCTGTAAACACCAAACACTCAGATGCTGTAAAGCTATCAGGCACAGATAAAGGTATTAACTTTGAAGCCTACAGTAGCTGCTAATGCTAGCAGCCAAATCTTTTAACAGCATTGCCACACTTGCACTTCAGAAATATAAAGAGGAATGCTTGAGTCCTGAATGTGAGGATTGTGTATAAACTTAGCCAGTGTTAAAATAGCGGCATGACAGTAGAACAAAGAACTTAAAAAACGTGATTCCTTTTGAGCACAGTGTCTATAACAAATGGTTTTAAGCATTTATTACATTTTACTAGCAAAGTAGATTTTGTTTTATTTTAAACCTTTGAAGCAACAATGAGTGATGTGATAAGTTGTGTTGTTCTATTTGAAGTTGCTCAAAGGAATAACCAAAACTCAGTTTTTCAAATTTCTCGATGTAAATTGACGTGATTGCTGAATGATTCACTTGCTGTAGAAGTACACAGTTGATCAGGCAAATAGTACATTCTCTTCCTCTCAGCAGTTGAGCTGCACCAATCAGAAGAGATGGAAAAAAATGACAGTGAAAACACTTTGTCATCAAATCAGTGGGTTTAGGGACTTGCTAAAAGCAAATGCTTGACAAACAAGATGGTGAAACTGGGTGATTTTGCATAAATCTCCTTTGCTGTAATGAAAGCATAATGAACAGTTGTTGCCAAAAAACAGTCACACAGCTGTTATAAGTGAGTATGGTAGATGTTTTACCTTTTATGAAACCAGAATTTGTGACTTATTTATGTCATTAATATAAAACCAAGCTAAAGGATAAAAATGCTGATGTGATTTATATTAATAATTTCCAAACACTGAATTTTATATTGGAGCATTTAATTGGAATTCTGGTTTATATAAATATTTAATTTTTGGTAATTCCGCTACAACCTCTATCGGCAGTGCACTAGACACAGCCAGTGCCACACATTGTATAGTTGTGTATGAATGTGAACCGTCAGTTGTTGAGAACATCCTCAGTCTCTCGCTGTCTATCCCACACAGCCTTATTGTTTTTATTTATTTTTACTTCATGCATGCGAGTAACCAGAAGTAAGGCTGTGAGTGTGAACTCACATTGTTGATGGGATCATCTCTCCCAGGCTTCGCTGAGACCCTTCATCTTTCTTGACATCTCTGTTTGGCTCAAATCTGCCAATCTTCTAATCTCTTCCCTCATCGTCTTCTGCTGTCTCTGTTTGTGTGGGTGGCTGTAATGTTGAGCAGGGATTTTGCTTTTTCTCTATAATTCTATAATTTCAACATTTCTCATTAAAAAACATCTGAAGTCTTGCATTTTCTCATCACTTCCATACACACCACTTTCTGTGTTTATGCATCTCCATTTATGGAGATGTCTGTAAGCAGATTACATTGCACCAAACAGAGAAACATCAGTGTCTAGCTGACAGAGTGAAAAATCTTTAATAGCATACTAAAGGGTGTGTTTATTCAGAATGCTTGGATGGAACAATACATTCATTATTTCTCTGTCTAATGTAGTTTGTCTTAATGAATACATTAGAAAAATTAATTTGTTTGGGTTTTTTAAATGATTAAATCTCTAAAAACTTTTTATTCTTGTGTTTTGTTGCCAATATCACTGTGAACTCATACGTAGGTACAAGCAAACCAGATAATAAAATACTGTGATAGCTGATGTTGGTGATGCTGATAAAATACTTCAGTCAAACAGGGATAGATAAAATGTCAGTGTATGTTTACAGAGAATTTTCTGTGGGAAGCAGCACTGACCTGCTGTAATGTACCGCTGTTAGTCTGATAGTCTGACAGATAAATCTTTATCTTCCCAGGACTGTTCTTTTATTCCAGGCTCAGGCTAGATACTTTAAGTTTAAAATTAAGTAATTTAACAGGTGGGGGTGTTAAAACTATTACTACTACTCCATCCTACAGCAAGTAGGATCTTTTAATTTTTTATTTTTTTAAATAACCATTGCTTGTGTCATTTATTTTAACATTTATGAATGAAGGAACCATTTAAAAGTTCATTACATTGATCACAAAAGTTAATCCGCTCTACTTTTCTTAGGACTCTATTTAAAGATTCCTGCAGTTTTTTTTATGATAATGTTTTTGGGCTGAAGACCAAGACTGAAGACTGGGAAAGGGAGCTGCTCTTATTTGGGATGAATATAAACACTGTGACCCATCTATGCATTGTATGCAAATCAACATGACCCCAGCCCTATTAATATCCATTTGTATCCATCGATAACAGTAGAGTTGTACATTTGCTCCATGAGTTACATGTGACAAACTACACGCTGGTATCAGACAAATAGCATGTTTGACATTTAAATGTACCACAAGTTTGAATGTGAGCATTACTTCACTGGGTTCACCTTTGACGAATTGCACATCCAGATTCTCATTCACTATGAATAGGTTGAGCTGTGACTGGCAGTCCTGTAGCATGAATAAAGCTTAGATAGAAAGTGAAAATACATTATTTTTTGACCGAGTGACACTTACACTGTCTCCCTGTCCTCCCCCACAGCCTGCCAGTCATCCTGTGCCACCTGTTCTAGCAGGTGGGAGTGCCAGTCCTGTGGCTCCCAGCTGCCTCTGCTCAGCACTGATAGTGGACAGTGCCTGGCTACCTGTCCTCCTGGTTCCTACCAGCATGACCACACACACTGTCGCCGTGAGTATCTCAGTCCTCCTCCAGGATGGCCAAATGGAGGTCAAAATATACTTTGGCCTAGATTAAACCAATAATACTATACACACAATGGGAAGGGATCACTGGGAAAGATTAAATTCAGACAGAATTTTCTTTTTTGTGTGTTTCGTTTTTTCGTTCATGCAAACTCACAATCTGCATCTTGCAGTTCTCTGCTCTCAAGGCAGTAACTTGGCAGTGTGACCAAAAGTGCATTCACAGTTCAGCAAACAAGCAGTTTAACAGTGGGACTCCTTGGTTGGTGTATCAGTGTTTTTTGGGCCTCTAATGTACTCTGCATGACTTGTTTCCACTGAACTGGTAATCAGAATAACTTAAAAGTGGCTGTACCGACTGAACATTATCCAAAGTGACGAGACAGAGAGCCCTCTCTGGGGTCTAAGTTTTATTGCTTCAATGTTATGGCTGTGCTGACTAAGTTTTCAGACTAAGCCTGAGAAAGTCGTCATTTGGAAGCACAGCAGCGACCAAATGTGCTCACGTATTATACCCATTGTAGAAGTCGTGCCTTTTTATTGCAAGCCTGCTGAACTGTTGATGCACTTTTTCTCAGACTCCCTGGCGAGATTTTTTGGAAAAGTTTTGCTGTCTTTGGAGGCAAGCAGTATTTCATATTTGAATACATTTGTGTCCTTAAACTGTTCATTTCAGCAAATGTGCCTCTCTTTTCTTTTACTCCTCCTAGAATTAGCACTCAAAGTTTTTCAAAAGAACATTGTGAAAACCAATTAGCACTTGGAAATTGATTTAGAATTGAAAACTAAATTGTCTTTAAAATTGCAAACTCGTAATTTGGATTTTCCAATTTTCAGTTTTATTGTTATTTCACTGAACCGAAGCTGAGTACTACTTCATTATGCTACCGTCTCTTTTTTCTGAGAATCATTTGACACCCACAGGAAAAAAACTGAAAGACACTGCCAGGAAATAATCCTTTAAAAACAAAGAGATGCCTTGTCAAATCGACTACTTATTTATTTATGACGCCTTGGGTCCCTGGCACATCAGTTAATTTCAGGCTATGTTTCAACAAAAACTGGAATATGTTACTAATGATTTAAAACAATTTTTAATTAAACATGAAATGATTAGAAAGAATTTAAAGTATTATATTAACACTTGGCTTCCATTGTCAAAAATTCTAATATATAGGATATTCTTCAAATTTATATATTGTTTGTTTAATTTGTCCAGTAACACCTTACTGGCAGCAGATAATTAGTTTTAATTAGTGGGTTGATGTTTTAATGCAGCCTCCAGGCCAGTTCAAAGAGACTAACATTAGAAAATAATTGATTTCTTTGAGGTCGACATAGCATGTATGTACCAATAAGATATATTGGCTTACTTGTAAACCAGACCACACAGTCTTTATGTCTTTTTAGACATATATCATATATATAAGTTTAGACAACAAAACATTACATATTGGACTATGACCATCTATGGCCACCTTTACTACTTGCCTGAAATAGTAACGTACAAAGATCACTGGCAGCCTACACACCATTCAGTTTTTGCTTCACCATGTTTGCAGTTTTCTGTGAAATAATGGCACACAAGTTGATAAAAAGGAATATGCAAAATATTCTAATATGATATAGGTTAAGGCAAGGCAACTGCTTTTTTTAATGTATAGATTTTTATAGCACTTTCTATACACAAGGTAATTCAAAGTGCTTTACAATAAATCAAATAAGTTTTAAAATCATATGTAAGAACTAGTTTAATAAAATACAATTTAATACACATTCATTATATGTTATAATTGTCTTACATACAGTAGTCTATATGCTATGATTGTTTTGCTCTTTGATGCACAACATGGAAAACATTTATTTGTCCCTGGATGCTTATGTTGGTCTCTGCTTATCCCGGGATTATCCTGGCTGATATGGTTCACTCTGATCCAGCATTAGTCTTCTTGTTACGGTGAAGAAAATGTTACTGTAAGTCACTGGAGAAATAAAGTAGTCATATACACAAACATGTATGTTACATAGATCCATGCATTCTTATTTTATAAAAAATTGCCAAGAGCGTTTATAGTCTTAATGGTGGACAGAGACAAGGAGGAAGGCTCAAATTCACTGTACACAGTGCAGGATAAATATAGTCTGGAGTCTCAAAGGTCTTCCAACACTGCAAAGTCTGGACCAAAAAATAAATTCATGGCTCAGTGAACTAAACCCCTCTGGGCATGCTAATATACTACGAACAGTTTGAAGAGTGGGGAGAACCTGCTATGTCTTCTGTGGCTGATGAGTAGAGAGAGAGAGAGAATGGGAGTGGGAGGGGATGTAGGTTGGTGAGAGTGCAGAGAGTAACCACAGCGCGATCACAGTTGGGCAATATCGGTGTCCTAATTCACACCTTAATGAATATTGTCACTAGGATTGGACTTTCAGACCTCCCACTGCACAGGGCATAGCAGCAGCATCTTAGATTGATCTATCCGGGTACATGTGCTGCATACACTACTGTACAAATCCACTAGGGAAACCCCCCATTAATGTATTTATGCTGCCTCTGTCCTGCTTTGGTGCCACTGGTTCTCTGTAATTCCCCTCCTATGTACTAATCCAGCATCTAGGGTGCCCTAATGCAGCAGATATTTTTTTTCTCAAATGATGCACAGTAAAATCAAATTAATATAGTTGCAGCAGTTACGCAAGACATCCCCTGCTATGTATTTATCCTACCATCTATCAGGCTTTAGTACTCCAGAAAATTCTGTGGATTCACATTCACAACACACACCCTACACAACCAAATGTTCAGACTATTTCTTTTAACGTCCAGCTGGCTTTAATGAGAGCAGAACCTCATGGTTTTTCCCAAGTAGTTTCTCCCAGGGACAAAACAAAAGAGCAGCAGTACAAAGGCACTCAGACTCACTGCAGCTGTGAATCACTGGGTGCTTAGGTCAAGACTGTTAGGGTAGAATAAGCCGAGTGAGCACCTAGTCTAGCTCTTGTTTGTGTAAAATTGAAGGAATGAATAAGGGATGAGGTTGAAGACAAGGTAGAGAAGATGAGAGTACAATAGAGGAAGATAGCAGTAATGAGAGTGTGGGGTGTTTGGAAGCTGCTGGAGACACTTACACCAGATTGTAGCATTTCTTGGCAAAGCACCAGGACCACCCAGAGTCCAGTGCCACTCTGCAGGCCTCCCTGGGGTTTTTGTTAATGTCTCTCACTCATGACTGAAGACTTGACTGTGTTTGTGCCTGCATTTATTCATTGTTAGCTTGTTATTAAGATATTTGTTCCTGTCTCCTTTTATTCTGCCCTCTCAGATCCAATCCTCAGCTTTCTTTCTAATGGCTCTGTGAGTTTGACACATTTTGCTTTGCTAAAACCAGCATCTGAACAGGCATTTGATTCAGTCAGAAAAGAGCAAAATATGGCCTAATGTAGTTATTTTTATCAATCTTCATTTCAAATGACACCTCTTATTCTTAGTTCTTTAAAAACATACTGTGGGTACTTGTATTGAGTCAGAATTTTTAATAAAAGTTTTTTTTTTGGGTCCTAAAAGACTTGTGCCATCTGTTCCTTTTAAATTATTTAGTTTTATTACATAACTTTTAGCCCAAATTGGATCATCGTCAGGTACAACAAAGCTGTGTTATAAAGACAAATTTTAAAGGGGCAGATACAAAGAAGAGAATAGAAACATACAGTACCAGAACAGATGCACATTAGCAACCAGTCCTCATAAATTAATTAAAATATTAAAAGCATCATAGCATTAAGATCCTTTCTAAATGTGATGGCTCTTTGCTCTTGATAATATAATATATATGTATGTGTGTGTATAATATTTCCCTTGTAAAAAGGCGTCTGGGGTTAGGGTTAGGGACATTGTCACATTGCTTCAGCTGTTGCTACACCTGAGGGTGGTTCTGCAGGAAGGCTCACAGATAGAGGCTGTACACAGTGTCTTTGTTTTGTTTTTTGTTTTTTGTTTTTTGGAGTGTCTTTACTCTTACACAATACATCAGTCGGTCTGGTTTTTAGAAAAGACTCTTCGTTTTGTTTTTTGTTTTTTTTGATTAACATATAGTGAACAACACAGAGGTAATGTGGAATATTTTTAAAGGATTCCTCAGCCTTACTTCTCCTATGGACCACCTTCTTCCCCTCTGCACCATATGAGTTACAACACCAATTTAAAAAAAGTTGGGATGTTACATAAAAACAAAATGCAGTGATTAGCAAATCTCATAAACCCATACTTTCCTGTCAGTACAACATAGAAAATATATCAAATGTTTGAACTGAGAAAATAAGAAAAAATTATATAATTTTAAAATGGCATCAACACATCTCAAAAAGTTGGAGGCATCAAAAGGCTGGAAAAGTAAGTGGTGCAAACAAGGAAGAGCTGGAAGAACATTTTGCAACTAATTGGCAACAGGTCAGTAACATATCTGTGTATAAAAAGAGCATCTTAGAGAGTCAGTCTGTCAGAAGTAAAGATGGGCAGAGGTGATGTTCACCAATCTGTCTACATCTGTCTACAGTCTGTCTGCATATCTGTCTGCACATTGTTGAACTGTATACATGTATAATATTCCTCAATGTAAAAGTGCAAAGACTTGAATATATCATCATCAGTATTTCATCATAAGATTTAAAGTGTTTAATGTGAAGGAATGGAAATTCAATATTATTGCTGAAAGATATATTTTTAGAGGAGCATATGCTCCCATCCATCCATCTTTTTCAGGGAATGCCTTGCATAGCAAGTACTATACATGATAGGCTTGAAAAGCATTCAGCATCATTTAGAAAAACCTATGTGACCCATTGTATTGCAAGGTTGGTAATGAGCGTATTTAGGTTGGAGTGATCAATGGGCCAGTAGAACTTACAACTCTCAAAAAGGGTGTTGGATCTTCTGTCCAGACCTTCAAACATAAAAAAACCGTAACCTTCTCTATTTCGTACTATAACATATAAAGCACTGTAACTTAACTTGGAGCAAAATTTTGTTCCACACTAGTAATTGACGTGCCTAATGGTCATTTAATTTAGTGGTATATATTTAGTTGAGGTATCCTTTTAACACTGGAAGTGGAAAATGATGTCGCAGGTCCACTGTCAGGACCAATCCTGACACTGTGTCCCAGCTCCAGTTAAGT
>OMLM01010015.1:41170-58160 GCA_900302695.1 Helostoma temminkii | reverse complement strand
AATTCTAACCTCATACCATCTTACAGTGCTGTGAATAAGTATTTCCCCCCCCTTCCTAATTTTATTTACATTTTTACATTTATATAGATATATAACACAAAGATAACCTGAGTAAATGCAAAATGCTAATTTTAAACAATGTTTTTTTTTTTATTAAGTTCAAAAAAGCTGTCTAAATCTTTGACTAGACCACTCCAAAACCTTAATTTTGTTTTTTGTTGAGCTATCAGCTCAATTGTCCTGCTGCATAACCTAAATGTGCTTCATCTTGTGGTCATGATCTGATGGCTTAATATTTTCCTTTAAGATTTTCTGGTAGAATTATGGCAAGGCTTCCTTTGCAGCCCCAGACCATCACACTACCACCACTATGTATGTTTTTTATCAAATGCTGTGTTACTTATAAGCCAGTTGTAATGGGATGCACACACAGTAATCAGGCCTGGGGGTGGCAGGTTAAATTGAACTCAGCTTTTAAAAAAATATGTCTAATCAAAGTTAATTCATGATCTAGCAAGTTGTGGCAATTACTTTTTCACATGGGGCCGGGGGAGTTTGAGCAGCTTTTTTTATGTAATAAATTAAACCATAATTTAAAAACTGCATTAGCTGCATCATTGACTGCTGCACAAGAGGGGACCCATTCTGTTTTTATATTTGTGAGATCAATATTTATGAAAGTCATGTTTTTCCCCAGACTAGACTGGACATATGCCAGGTGTAATTAATGCAGAAAACTAATTTCAGAGACATACAGTGTAAACAGACAGAGCTTCGCTCTTAATTAATTGTGTCGATACAGGATTTCGTCAGTCCTTGATTTAATGCACTTGATCATGAAATGCGATTTTGTGTCAGTTTAATTTCTTCTGTTGAAATTCTAAACAGAACAACAACACAGCTTTTCAATTAAATTGCATCTGTTCCCCTGTCAACTCTCATCTATTCCCAAAATAACAGAGAATAAACACGTCAAACAGTAGGAGTAATCATTTATGTCTTGTTGAATCAGAAAAAACACAGTACCTTTGTGAAATGTCTGACCTTAATACTGGTGTTTATTCCTGCAGTTTCAGTGTAAAACCATCCACAGCTTTTATAAAATCCAAAGCTCTAACACTCAGGTTTTCTACTCTGCAAAAGAAACGTTTTCCATTAATGACTTTTGTAATTTGTGTTGTTTTGGACAAAAAAACGACACTTCATGATCTCGCTTATCATTCAGTCTTGCACATCTAGCAGATGATGTTGCTCTGTGTAGAAACACAATGTGAACAGAATCTACCTAAAATGGATTATACAGTGGTTTCTATCTGTAGGTATGTGCAGTGTTGTATCCATATTTTATGTAGTGAAGAGATATAGCTGTACTCTTGGGAAATGAAAATACAATACAGACCCTCAGTGCTGCATTCACTATTGGATTACACTATTATTTATCATGGAAACTGAAAACTGGATTGGATGTAAGGGGGGGTATGGATGCTGCCTCTCGCTGACTTGATTTTAAAACATGAACTGTCTGTAATACGCCGATTTATGTAATGTGCGTCGATGCGTCGTATGGAGGTAGTAAGATGGTTGTGTGTAGTAAGAGCGTGGAGGCTGGTGAAGATCATCTAAGGTTTGGGAGTATTTTAAGCAGATACCAAACAATCTGGTTCTCTGCGAGCTCTGCAAAGTAGAAATCTTAACGGCAGTACCATCGCCATGCAGGTGTTACACGGAGACCGTCTTTTTGATGCACGCTTTCTGTCTCCTGGTGGAAGTGTGCTCACCTGTGTATGCGCACACGTGTCTATTTGTGTGTGTGTGTGTGTGTGTGTGTGTGAGTTCGAGTGGAACTCCAGAAATGCCTTAGTGAAATAGATAAATAACATTAGGTAAATTAGTTTGTTTAATAAAAAACAAGGTATTGATGTGTTCTATAGGAAAGGTAAACTTAAATGATCTTTGGTGTGATCTGGCATTATATAGACAATACAATTACATAAAATCTACTTGACCTTTTAGGGGGAGAGGGGGGTTCCCCTAATATAATGATAGGGGAAACGCTGTTTATTATATTACACAGTATCCATTTTACTTGAATTGAAGTTTTGTTACTCTAAAACAGACTAGAATTTTCCATTTTATTTTATTTTAACTGTTGAATTGCTAAATGTAGATCACACCACACTCTTTAACTTGGGTGAAGCTCTTGCTTAATTATATTGTGGACAGACTTTTTATTAGTCTCTAAACGAGTTTACCAGTCTTACCAGTTTAGTTTTTGCTGGAGAAATAATTCCCTGCAGTGCATGTTATGTCATATTTCTTTGTTTAAAGAGAAGATGATTAAATAAAATGTTAAAATGTAAATGATAGATGAATTAAAATTTTTTGTAAAAATTGAAATATAAAAGAACTTAAATAATCTATAGACTAATCAAATAATCGCAAAAATAATCGATATTAATCGACAACAAAATAATCGTTAGGTGCAGCCCTGCTGTAGTGGGATAGTAGGAGATGAGTGACATAGCAGCCGTGCAGTGTTGGAAGAAGAGGAATGCTGCACTCTGAGTACATTTGCTGGGATTTCCCAATGTGCTGCAGAGAAGTCCTCAGTGTCTGTTTACAGTCACTAAGCAGCTGTGTTTTGAGGTGTGACTAAACCTCAGTGATCACATCAATTACAGGGTGCTCTGAGGAATTTCTTTCCTTAGTTCCTAAGCGTAGAAACATTTTAATTGGTTGTTTTTGGTGATACCTCTTCCCCAGTTCCTGTGTTGTCTGCTTTTTGAGGAAGTGAAGAGTGAGGGAGCATCACTAACTTTCTTGCTGGTCTCAAATTGTTGTTTGCAGTTTCTTTAGAAGTGACAAAAACATTCTACAGGACCAACACGCTTTTTAGCTTTGAATAGTGGATATTTGCAACCTCTTTGCTTATAATGAAATGAAGGAGCGGTGGGAAAAGTAGGTAGACTCAAGTCTCCATCACTTTAATTTTAAGGATCTTGAGCTTAAAGCCATTCAGGTAATAACATGATTTGTCTCCTCCCAGCAGTTCCAAGCAGGCCAAGCATCAGCGTGAGTTTTGTTTACCTAACCAGGTATTGAATAGCCGTTAGCAATATTGGATTCCCTTAATCATCTGGGAGGAGACCATTACAAATCAATGAGTAGTAGCTGAATTGTGTCCACTAACACACATTCATCTCTGTGATCGCATGGGTCCAGCACTGGACTAATACAGGGGATAAAGGCGCTTTAAGTCAAAGTTAAACAATGTCATGCAACTACTTGCAATATGCATCATTAATGGTCTAAGTTAAAAACGAAAGCAAAGTGAAATTTAGAGATTATGCAATACCATACAAAGTAAAAATAGAGATGCGAACGATGCAGATTTGTTCATGGCAACACAAACTGTTGGAAGCGTTTCATCCTAAAAAAAATAAATTGCATATCCAGGGGCTTTTATGAAATGACCTCATAAATGTAGAAAGATGAGAAGAAAAAGGATATTAAAGGGAAATAACAACAAGACCAAGAGTCTCTGGTGAGGTCTGAGATCAGTTAGAGGCTGAGATGAGTGCAGATGCATTTTTCCTCAAGCTTTTCTCAGGGTCAACACCTTAGCACAATTAAGAAAGTTAAGTGTTGTATATAAAGGCCACAGGCTGGAATGTGTTGATCTGACCATAAAGATGCTCTTAATATTACATGTTTGCTGTTGCTGTCCCTGATATTTATTGTTATTATACTGTGGTTAGGCACCATAACCTTTAAAATGTTGTTTGAACTTTTAGCTACTTTTAAAAATTAAATATTGAAATTCTACTTTTTTCTGCTCATGCTTTAGAAATAAACCTTTGTCTATGTTATGCAGAACATTGGATTTGAACTGCTTGTCTCAACTCGTAGTTATATTGTACATCAGCTATTGTGCCTGAATGAGTGCCACTTATCTCATTAGCTTTCTCTGAGCTTCCTAAATTAGGCTCAGCACATAATAAGTCAAGGATCAGCTGTGTAAATTACGTGTGATTAAAGCCTTATTCACAGTAATGTGTAATGCAGATGTTCCATTTGGCCTCCATTCTCAAAGGTTTCTCTCAGTGGACTACCAGTGGTTCCAGGTATACACTATTGGGAACAATGCAGGCTATTGTGTGATTTTGTGGGTATGTGTGTAAGATGCCTTGACAGTTAGTCAAACCTCGTTAGCATCGACGGTCCTGTAGCAGGGGAGGATGATGTGTAAACATGCACAAGAGACTCACAGACTCCAATGTTTGTGCGCGCACACACACTTATAGACAGCGTGGGCCCAAGCTGATGGGCTATCAGATGTCTGAGAGCAAATTCCAGGCAGTAAATCCCTTTTCTCTCCAGTCAGCAGCCTGCATATGGAGACGGAGATAGTCGGTGTGTAGGTGGTTTAAGGTTTAAGATCATTCAGAAATTGGCTCCAAGATTCTGTTTGTTTTAAATTTACCATGTTTCTATGACAAATTGTACATTTTTAAAAAGCCATGACTTAAAATTCCAACTTTTATTTTTATATTCAGAATTTTACTGTAATTCTGTTTGTGATGTAGTGATGGCTGCTGTCTGTGTGAATGCATGTGTGTGCAGTTTGACTGGATGTTCTGGCAGTAGACCACAAATCCAGTGAGAACATGAAACACGTTCTCTTGTGTCAAACTTGGACACCAACTGGCATCTTGTACTTTTCATAAACGGTGACACCGGTCGTTACCACCAAATCACATTCATAGTCAGTTGTACAGTTATTAAGTGTGTGCAGGTCTTAAGATGACCCAGCAGTCACAGAAGTTAAGTCTAAATTAATTTCTGCCAGAGTCTTAATGTTGGGCACAAGCTTTATGTAGTGTCTAGACGTATGAGACTACGTGAGAGATGAGTTTGCTTCCAGGCTTAGCCCCAGTAAAAACACCTCTTCACCTCCATGCCATCCTCCCTTTTAGGTCCACTTTAGGACCAATACTTCTTAATCTCTGTATGTTACCACTGGGTGACGTCATTGGGAGACACGACATCTCCTTCCATAGCTATACTGAGGACACTCACTTATATTGCCCTGCCTGTGTGAAGCACTTTGAATTGCTGTTGTGTATGAGAAGTATAAATAAATATAAATTACCCAGCACATTTGATTGGGTGTGGACCGTAGGGGACCCAGAAGGAGATCCAGAAGTGGTGAGGTACCGTACTGGCTGGAAAGGACAACTAGGCTTCATCGTCTGTTTTGAACCTGGATAAGTGGCTGAGAAGTTTAGAACTCTACAATAAATAGCTAACTAAGGAAGCACGTTTCTTCAGTTTAATTGAGGTAGCTGGAGTGAATTTAGATGGTCTATTGAAAACAGACTTGGGTCAGACTGGTAAAAACATTTTCTCTTGATCTACTTGTAATGCCACTGCAAGAGCAGTCTTTCATTGCATGGCCATTTCCTCAAAATTGTCTCTCAAAGGAGTGGCCGGACTCCTTATGGAATACCATAAAATAGTAGAACCAATTTGAATGATACATTAGGCACTTTAGAGGAAAGAAATATAACTATTCACTTCTGCTTCTGCTGTGTAGCACACAGAAGTCTCTGCTACACTAATGTAATGATCAACTCTGTACTGTACCAGGAGGATCATTTGTAGAAGGCATCAACGAGCACTCACACCCCCAAACTAAATCACAACCTCATCGACTGCGCCCACCTCAAATTATGACCCTATCAGCACAAAACAAAGTAATGAATCTGATTCTCCGAATGCGTGCACCAGATAATGTGTGATGAGAATGCCTGTGCACATGAATTTGGGCACTACAGGAATCAATATGTGCTCTCCGCCCGGCAACAAATTAGATATCCAAGGTGCAATAACAGAATGAGAGTCTGTCTCTCATTCTAATTCTCTCCTTTTATTAATGAAATAAATTTGACAGGAAGCCTATGTCTATGCCTCTGAGTGTGTGATAGTTTCTGGATTTGGTATTCGAGGCTTGTGTTTGACAGCAGGAGCTGAATGTGTGTTTACGAATCTCCCACAGATGTGACCGAAGAGAGTCTGTGTTGGTGGTGTGTTTATGGATGAACAGGCACATTGGTGGGTGGTAAACCTAATAGTGAAAACATATGGCCTGTCTTCTCATCTCAGCTAACCAATTAAGATGCCATATTTACCAGGATTATGGTTAAGCAGCTGGAAGAACGTGGGCGATGATGGAAAGTCAGATTGATGGTTTCGCCTGACAGTGCTTTGACTTTAAGAAGTCCTCGCTCTGACACTGACATGTCCCCAGAGGGTAAATGTTTTTGTAGGTTAAGATATAGCACTTACACACTTGCGCACACACACCCCAACACTGCAGTGTTGGCACAGGTAGAGCTACAATCTGCTCCTGCCAGTGGCTGTCATGCAGTGTGTACACAAGTCCCGGATGCAGCTGACAGCTCTCTGAAAGATTCCAGAGAGGAGCCATTATAAACATACACATACTTGAGTGCTCTGCACCTGTGTAGTCAGGTAGTGCACGCACACAAACACACACTTGGTGTCCTGGCTGGTGCGTGATAGTCCTTTTGTCTTGCATTCCTACCAGTAGCAGACGGTTGGTCTGTGGCATGACTCCGTGGCCAGAGATCAGACATCAAGGGCTGCACAAAGGACCTGTTTCCGGACAGCTGTGGTGTGTGTAAAGGGTGTGGTGGCATGTGCTGTAAGGGAAGGGTAAATAATCCAGGCACAAGGGCAGTTGCATGTATTTCATGTATAAAAAAAATGATCTAGCTCAGTCATTTTCTTTATTTTTAAGATAACAATCCTATAGTTTCAGATTCTTATTGATTTCTGTTTAATTTTACTTTAATTTTAATTAAATTTATTTTTCTTAATGTAAAGCTGCTTTAAATTATATCTGTTGGGTACTTTTTACAGATTCTTAAATCCTGCAGGCACTGAGTTATTAAAGATGATTGCCAAATTACCTGGTGTAGCTCTAATTTCTTCAACTACAGTGTCTAAATTTTATATTTTATCTATGAGCCACTCTTAAATGATCCTTGTGGAAGTTTTATGTCATCTAAATTTAATCATCTGAACTAAGCAATTGTACATACTTCAGAAGTCTTTACTGGTGTGATACCTTCCTGGATTAGGATCTCTGAGCTGTCACTGTCTGAAATGTAAATGTGTAACTTCTGATTGGTGGAGTTGGCTGCTGGCCTGATCTGAGTGTTACTTTACTTCTAGCTGGCAGAGCTGAGTAAAAGCTCTTGAGAATCAGATTCCAGAAGGAAAGCAACACGATATAGCAGAGTGAACACAGGAGAACTAAATATGTTTTAAGGTGTATTATGCTAATTTAGTTTAGATGCCTTTCTAAATCTGTATTATAGTGTACAGCTAAAGAAAATTCATACTGCAGTTGTTTCCTTCTGGTGTCTGGTGTAATAACGAAACTGCAGTGATACAGCAAAATGCCTAGTCCCTTTATTTTGTCCATTTATTCTTTGTTGTTGTGGGATTAGGAAAGTAGTGAAGTTGGGGCTCTGTCTCTGCTCTCGTTTTTTTGTAGTGAATAAAAAAAAACCTTTCTTTTTATCTTTTTCAGAGTGTCATCCCTCCTGCTGGCAATGTTCTGGGCCATCTGCAGACAACTGTATGTCCTGTTCCTCTCCGTCCATCCTGCACGAGGGACACTGTGTCTCCACCTGCCCACAAGGCTTCTTTGTCCAGGACAATCAGTGCCAAGGTGGGAGCTCTCTCTCTGTCTCACACACACACACACACACACACACACACACACACACACACACACACACACACACACACCCTAATTTTAAACCTAAAACCAAAACTCTGTAACGACCCTTTGAAGAAGTGAGGACTGGATAATGTGCTCTCACCATTCAAAGATGTCCCCATTCTTAAGGTCGGATGCTGGTCCTTGAAGTAGACCATGTGAAATCTTCACTTTATTGATTATTGGTGTTCATTGCTGTTAGTATTATATAACTTAGTAGCATTATTATTTTATAACTTATGCTAGATCAATTCCTAAAATAAACATCCTCAGTGGTGCAAAACATGACAGTTACTTGCTGAACTTGTTCGACCAATAGAAACTTGTTTGCTTTGTGTTAATAAGATAATACCGCTAGAATGACTGTGTGCACTGTACATGCACTTAAGTAACCAGGTTACTCAGAGAAACCAAGCTAAACATGAGAGAAATATCTTTTGCACATAACTGATGCACTGAAAAAGTAATATAATCATATTATTTTTTTAGTACATGCGGGGAAATTAAACCAAAGTGTGATCTATTTTAAGGCTGGCATTGTAATGAAGTAGTGTCAGTACAGCAAATGCAACTTTAAAATTTCTATGCAACAAAAGTGCAAACACAAATTTGTGCGAATCGTAGCTGCAACATGCTTATGTGATGATATAATTAAATGATGGCAAGTTTCAAATGTGTTAATATTTAGCATATGAATTAAATATACAGAGGCTGGTTTTCTGCCAAAATAGCAGATCACACAACAACAACAGTTATTTTATTGTTGGCTTCAGGTACTTGCAGCACTGGGGTAAGGGTAAGGTAAACTTGTGAGCTGGCTTACACATGGTGTCTCTATTGATATTTTGATAAATACACAATATTTCTCTAACCCTAACCAAAGTGCTTGTATTGCCTAAAGTCAACCTCAAACCCAACTATGCAGTTTGTTTTGTCTTGCGATGTATAACCCCCCCTTGTGTGTTTGTATTATCACTTACCTGCATAATTCACAAGGAAATGCCAACCATCTTTGCAAAATAGGGGTTCTATGAAATTTATTTCTCTAGAGGAGGTGGGGTGATTTTAATATTACCTGCTCTGGTCAGTGATTTTAATCATGCCTGGAACGTTCTTGTGGGTAATTTATCACCCCGGTATTCTTTAATAAATATAGTGCTTCAGTCATTCAGAAAATGCTTTGCATCACAACAGAATTATATGATTATGTTTGCTATAAAAATATCTTTTTTTTTGCAGTTCAGTTGGCATAAGCGATATTACACATATATACAGAAAGCCTAGATGTGAGGTGTAGCATCTAACAGCATGTTAACCACTGAAAACAGATTAGCAAGGCTCCTTGCTTGTGTGCCTCCTCCCTTACCTCCCTCTTTTTTCCCACCTCCTTAATGAAAATCCATTTCCTCTAATCCCCGATTCATTACCTTGTCTCTGACCTCATTTTAAGTGAGATGACCCCTTTCTATCTTCTGTTTACCAGCTTTGTCTTCAGGACTTTTTAATGTTTATCTTGAGGAAAACAAAAACCTAAAACATGTGGTAAACGTCATTGGTTTTCTTAATAGCATTTCTTTTCCTCCAAAGTTTGGGTGAGTATTTTAAGTGACAGGTGCAGATGGATACCTGGACATTTAAGAAGAATAATGGGCTCAGATCGCATTTCCCTCTGGGATACCAAAATAAATGGGCTCTGTTTGCTTACTTGGCCTTATCCCCTGTTGTGTTGATTGGCTCATTAGAAGCTACCCTGATAGTCTGAAGAAGTATTGCATTTCTGTCCTGAAGAGAGTAAACTTTTACTAAAAACTTTTGTTTCGGTTGTTTTTATTTGTGCTAGGCAGTATGACACAGTGTGTAGTTAAAGCTCTATTAATCTATGAATCAAATGACAGCACTGGCTTTTAGTGACAAAGAATTCACCACCTCTGCAGCTGTACAGAGATTTGTATTCTTCCTTTGTTTATTAGTTTTGTCTTATCTCTTTTGCAGTTATATGTATAGAGTATTCCTATGTGCAGTACATGTCTCTATTGTTTATCTCCTTCCTCTGTTCTCCACCTCGCAGCATGCCACCCGTCCTGCCAGACATGCAGCGGCCCCTCCCAGGCTGACTGTACCTCTTGCCCCCACCTGGCCACCTTACAGAGCGGCTACTGCACGTCGACCTGCCAAGAAGGGCATTTCCTCAACCCTGTCACTGGAGAGTGCCTCAGTAAGTTGATATGTTAGTGTGTGGGGGTTTGGGTGTGTGCAGTGTGTCATGAACATGTGTGTGGCCTCATCAAGCACACTGGCACAAGTGATTGCATTAATTTAGACTGAGTGGCCCCAGTGCAAATAGAACCAATCAAAACTGGCAGGGTAACAGCTTGTTCCTCACTGAGCTTAATACAGTTACACACAAGGACACATAGGTGTTGTGTGTCTGTATCGTCACTTAAAGCAAATTCCAACCATCTTTGTAAAATAGAGGTTTTATGGAATTTATTTCTCTAGAAGAGGTGGGGTGATTTTAATATCACCTGCTCTGGTCAGTGATTTTAATCATGCCTGGAGCATTCATGTGGGTAATAATTACAGCTGAAATCATCTACTGTTTTTCTGTGACCCTCCGGTAATTTAAATCCCATCTCTGGAATGACATCTTTGTATTTTAAGGTGAATCCCTTATAAGATTTATTACATATGATGAAGCCTTATTATACTGAGCTCTGAAATTTGTGTGTAAATGTACAATGATTGTCAGTTTTTAGTCAATATTCTTTTGTAATTTTCCACAATTATAGGAAGCTTTGTATGCACAGACTGCTCATAATTCTCTATTTTCTTTCTAAGCAAAAATGTGGAGGTTTATGTTTCATAGACATTTACAGTAATATCAGTGGCAAGTGGATGTCGCACTGACTTACATTAATATGCCTTTCACACTTGTGTATTATTTGTGAATGAGCTTCATTTCACATGATGTCTGTTGGTCTGCGAAACCCCTTCCACACTGCTGTGTCCTTCTGGGGAGGCTTTTCTTTTTCTCTTTTGGTTTTGTCTTGCTGAACATTCATGTCTATTACAAACCATTACAAAACCTTTTCTTTTGAGTCTTTTGATTTGTGAGGTCTAAAATAATGTGCAGACCTGCAAACCTAAGTTACAGTCACTTTGTTGTTTTTATACAACAGTTCTACAAATGGTATTTATTAGTAATTAACAACAACAGATTATGATTAGTTTATTTAATCTGTTATTTTGCTCTACAAACACAAGTAAAAAACTGTACTGCACTTGTGTGGCTAAGTAACAATGAGCAAATTCTTCCATACTAGCGTAACTGCACATTACAACAAGCCATCGGCCTTTGATTCATGCACATTTATCTGCATGTTTCCATTTAATGGACGACCAGAGAAAAGAAAGTGTCTGTTAAGAGTCTCTTTGGTGCCATGTGTGAATCCGACGAGTTAACGACGAGCTTGATCCTTGATGGTACACTGCTCCCTCATTTCCTGCTCCCAGTGCATGGTCTCCGGTAACTTTTTAGTGAGTTTTCAGACTGCCATATGAAAAAAATTTTTTGGCTATATTTTATGTCCTGCATTGCATTATTATTATTGTCATTATTATTATTATCATCATGCTCTGTGTGTTTATATGAAGTATCTCATCGGTGCTCACTCACTGCCACTATCCCTCTCGCCTCAAGTCCTGCATCAGACAGTTTTTTGTATGGCCGTGGCTCTCAGGCTGTGGTTGGTGTAAGACGTGTGTGTCCCTGCCTTATTGCACATCCTTGGTAACATTTAGGACAGTTGGTTTACTACCACAGGAACGGTGGGGTACCAGAAGGTGTCTGTTACAGCTACTTGCCTCACCTTGCTGTCCTGATGGATCCATAAAACTGCCTTAAAGCATTTACATTTACTTATTTGGCAGACGCTTTTATTCAAAGCGATGTACAAGTAAGGGACAGCTATGGGGTTTTATTTTGTCCAAGGACAGCTGAGGTGGAACGGAGAATGGAACCACTAACCCTGGAGTTGGTAAATGACTGCTCTACAAACTGAGCTACATGAGTCTTCATCTCTGTCTTGTTAATGGATTTGCGGTCAATGTTTATTTTTTTCAGATTTAAGCCAAACATAGATTTAAGGCAAACAGCATTAAAGCCCATGCTGTTTGCCCTACTGTGTTAGATTCATTTTTGCTCTTCAGTTTGTAGAGGTCAGCTCATGTCACATAAGGAAACCATACGGTTTGCACAGAGGTATTCTGGCCTATTTGCTTCTTCTCGTCCTCAAACGTTATATCTTAAAAAACGTCTGTCTTTTCAGTATAGTTTGTTAAAATGTAGCATTTAGCTAGCGACCAACATTTAGTGGAATTAACAGTTAGTAGAACACTTGTCTTGTGCAATCAAATTGCTTATAATCTAATTTGAATTATGTTAGCTGCTGCTGTTAAGTTCAGATAAGTATTAAGAAAGAAATAATATGTAAACCTAAAAAAACAACATAAAAACAGATTTACTTTGGAGTAGACCTACAGTACTTCAGTGAATGACAGCTGGATCACATAAAGTCTTGGATAGACAGTAAACTGTGTTATTCGTGGAAAGCATCAACGGCTGTGTTAGAATGTGCGGAGCTTTCTTTTATAAAGATACTAATGATGTTAAATATGTTGATATAAACATTTTATAAGACAGGCGACTGTCAGGAACATTTCTTATTCTCAGTTTTCTCTGTGCCTAAAGTTGAGCTAAAACTAAAGACTAGTTTTATTGCAACAGGTTTAATTGAGCCTCATCAGATTCAAATTTAACAAAGCAACCTGAATTGTATGTCTTCCTGGGTATTGAGAAGTATAGAATCACGCAGTACTGTCAGAAAAGTGATTTCTCAGATATTAAGTTGTTGTAATTAAAACTATTAGCTAAAACATCTAGTGTTCATTTTTGGGAAAATGTGTTCTTGAAGAATTTTTTCCACTATGTCAATAATATGTTCCTTCCTATAAACGAACCTTCACTTCTTAGTGTAAACAAAAAACACTTTTAATGAGTGTTAACGTTTGCAGTTAGACTTTTTGGAAAAACCTGAAAAGGAAACATGCATTGGTAAAATTATCTGTTTTTAGATTTTTGCCAAATGCCTTACATGATGAACTCCCAAACAGAAGGTAAATGGAAAAGGTAAGATTGGAATGTTTATGAAAAAAGGTTGTTTCTGCTGTTGTACTTCACCCTTTCACCTGTTAATGAATTGAGTTTTTACCCATCTGCACCACTGGCTGTAGATTAAATACATAATGTTTACGCGATAGGAAGCCAGCATGGAAGAGATAGCAGGGGTAAACAGAATCCAGTGGAAAAAGTAGATGACTTTTAATTACATTTTATGATGACACACACTGTCTAGAGATGTGAAACTATAACCAGATTTTAGCGCACACACACACACGTATCTGCACGTTTAGAGACACACTGCTAGTTTGCACACACAAGCCGATAAGCATGGTTGAACACACATACTTGTTTGCAAACACAACCACAAATACACGCACAACCTAATCTCAAATGGGTCAACCTCAGCCAAACTCTACTTAATAAAAGATGCCTTGTGGCACTTCTGGGCCACAGAAATACTGGGGTAATCATTTCTGCATGGCCAGGACACGCACACATACATGCTTGTGGTTCTATAGTTGTGAGGACACTCACTGGCGTAATGCATTCCTTGGGGGCCCACGCTAAACTGATCATCATGACTAA
The DNA here is from genome assembly GCA_900302695.1 of Helostoma temminkii. Taxonomy (NCBI): domain Eukaryota; kingdom Metazoa; phylum Chordata; class Actinopteri; order Anabantiformes; family Helostomatidae; genus Helostoma; species Helostoma temminkii. The sequence goes on along the minus strand of OMLM01010015.1, from coordinate 44,580 downwards.
ACATCTAACCTAAACCTAGCACTAATCTTAACCTTGACGCAGTCTAAGAATATACTGAAAATACTTCACCCCCTGCTGATTTCCTCTCTTTTTGTATGTATCTCATACTAAACAGTTTCAGATCTTCAAACAAAATTTAGCATAAAACAACAGGCCACCTGAACAAACCAAAATGCTCATTTTAAATGATAACCGTATGTTTGTATGTTATCCAATACCTAAATCACAACTGTGAAAAAGTAATTACAATCTGAATGTTTTGGCTAGTTCAGGACAGGCGCAGGACTTTGATTGGGCCACACCAAAAGTTTCCAGAGGTCAACTTACTCCTATGTTTGAAATCATTGCCTTAGTGCATCAACCAGTTGTGACTGAACTTGAGCTGTCATTCCCCTTCAGGATTCTCTGGAAGAGAGCAGCATTCATGTTTCCTCCCTTTCCCTTAATTATGGCAGATTAGCCCTGAAGCAGCAATGTATCCCTACAACATTACATTATAATACCACCTCAATGCTGGACCGTGTCGAACTGTATGGTTTGAGGGTCAAGTATGTGTAAAGTGTAAAGTTCCTCAGGGTTAGTAGTGGTCTTCTCCTTGTCACTGGCTGCGTTTAAATATTAAGTAACCAAATTACTAAAAGAAACCAGGTTTCCAGGTAATTGGGGAGCAAGTTTACGTTAGGAGGTAACTAGCCTGATAACTGGAAATCCATGTGTACTATGCAGCAAAAGAGTAATCTGATTTCTCCTCTACCTTGGGCTTATTTTGGAAGCGTGGTTTACAGATTTTAACAGTTTAGGGACAGGGTACAACTTCTTGACATGTTGGTGAGCAGTAACTGATCTGTAGGACACTTAGTTTGGTTTTAGTTGGTCTTTAGATTGACTTGTTTTTTTTAAAAAAAAGCACCATCAAGCTCCATGTGATGATTTCCCCTGTCATTCAGGGAAATAGAGAAATAGTAGAGACATCTACCTGGGGAAATCAGGTTTTTCTAATCCCCTACCCAGATTGCAGTAACCACGTCTCCTCTTTACATTCAGCTTACTGGAGAAAGCTGACTGTAACCTGGTTACTTTAGTGCATGTAAACGCACTGACTGTCCCATAAATGCAGTTTCTTGCCAGTATCTATCAAATAGTGGAATTATGATAACCTTTAATGAGAGGCTTTCAGTTCTTTTGTTCTTGTCCTTGGATCATTTGTGACTTTGTGGATGAGATAAAACACAAAAGAGAAGAAATCAGAAGGGGTTGAATATTTTATTTCATAGCACTGCACCTTTTTTATTCTTTCTTTGTTCCCTATCCTTTGTGTCAGTCATTCTCACATTTTATTTCTCATGCATATACACTTTCTCTTTGCCATATAGCCTTGGATTAACTCCACAACCAGCAGTATCATCGCTGTTACATCACTTCTTAAGGCAATGAGGCTTTCACTCTCTGTTACGAGTTTATACAAGACCTGCCAACAGAAGCAGATATCTCACTACTGACTGTCTTCTATAATTCATGTACTTCATGCCAGCCATTGCAGCCTTGTTTTTCCTCCCAAACTCCATAAACACATGTCTGCAAAATACTTTTACCCAAAACTAAATCTACATCCTATACCCATAAAATGAGACAGCAATGATGAAAAGAAGTGAAGTTTATCACATTAGTTGTTGGGCCAGTGTTTCTTCTGGTATGGAAGCTTTTATTTTTGGCTGCATGGTCTGTTTTCTTTGGCTTTGCTAGATATCTTTCCATTTGTCTATGCCATTCTCCTCAGTATTGATTGAGCCAACATGTACTCAGCCAGGATGCTAAAAATACTGTATGACAGCAATCCCAAATTAAAGATGTGAAAATGGGGAATAGTGACTTGGCAGAAAATCAGCTGTGTGATTGATGATGATGCAAGTAGCCTACAGATTATGTAGGTTGGATGTATTGTAGTGTGATTTTGTAACTCATACCACCTTGTAAAAATGACCTGATTCTGACTCTTATCCAGTCTTAGCTCCTGATGGAATTATGCTTCTGATACAGCACGAAAATGAGCCTATGCAGAGGAGGTTGTTATGAGTATAAGGTTGTTATGAGTAACCATAAGGCTCAATAAAGAGTCTGCACACGCACATGCCTTTCAATTCTCAATAACACGTCATGTGGGCCTGTGCATCAAAGTTGATGGCCTATATAATTAAAAAAAAAAATTTTTTTCAGGACATAGCAACAATTTTTTTTAGGGTGCTTAATCATATTGCCACTGTCCATCTATTTATTCTTCCTGATAAATCCAGGGTTTGTTTAGACTGTGACAGTGTTGAAATAGATTTTCTCTATTTTTAAATGTGGAACTGTTTAATAGTGGACACGCATACTGAATCTGTATTCACATTGTCCAAGAAATGTACATTTAACTATGCTATAATGACCAGTGTTGGGTTGTTACTTAGCAAAAGTATTATATAAAATTATTATTATTATATTTCTAATTTTTGTTCATTCAAAGTAACAATTTACTAAGGACTGTTACTTTCTTAGGCAGTGGCTAGTTACTTTTACATTATTCTTGAAAAGTTTCCCCATAAACTAAGATTGGGTCTGTTTAAAAACTAAAATTAAGACTCTTCATTGATTTTAAAAAATACTTACCAAATATCACCTTGATGTCACTAATACAGTTAACATGCTTCTAATGACATAGTCCACTAAAATGCTTTTGGTAGGTTACCCAAAATGTATATGTCCTTAATAAACAAAACAACTTACTTGTGAGGTTAGGCTAGCTTAAGAATGTACCTCTTCATGCTTTGACTGGGTTGACTGGCTCATAAATTTTCTGACAGCTGGAGATTCTACTGTTAAATTGATCACACTTCCTCCAACACAACACACACTTCTTCAAGAAATATACCTTCTTTCTCACCAACGGGTTACTACGAACTGCGAAAAACATTGATCAGTGGCTAGTGAATCACACCATAAAGTAACTTTAATAGTGTTACAAAACGTAATGAAGTAGCCTATTATATTACTGTTATTATGGAAGTAACACTAGAGTTCTTGTATTATCATCTGTGTAAGTCTGCTTAGCCAGACGTGCATAATTCCAGTTTAACAGACCTGACGTCTATCTGTTGATCCATTCAGCCAACACTTTGCCTCAGAGGACGATATGTTAGCATGTTTTTATATCTGTGACTCTCCCCTAAAAAGAACAGAGTACACCATCCTTTTCATTGCAAAGTAATTGTGCCTCTCTCTGATTTGCTTTTAGAGCACTTCAGATGCAACTGATAGCTTGTGATGTGCTTCAAAGCTCAGCTTGTGTCATTTGAGGGTTGTCTTGAGTGTAAACAAGAATCATATGTACCTAACTGTAAAGCAGAATAATTAAAAAAAAAAAAAATTGTGTT
>OMLM01010015.1:27064-41150 GCA_900302695.1 Helostoma temminkii | reverse complement strand
TATTTGCCAGATACACTATTTAACAGCAAGTGGGCCTTAAAATAGACATGCATGTCTCATAACAGGAATTTGTTGCCATAGAAACAAATGCTAACACTGAAATGAATGAACTTTGTTTTTTTTTTTTTTTTTAAAATCCCTCGACAATAGAGTCACAGTGATGTAAGCAATGCCTCTGGCCACGACCTCACGACAGCCTGGCCAGGGGAAATATGTTTACAAGATGTCCATTTTTCTGTTTTGTAAGTGTGTTTGTCATTGGGTAAATGTAAGGCACTTTATGTGCCGATAAGGAAGGAAAAAGCAAAAAGCCAGAAAAGTACAGGCAGTTTACCATTTGTGAAAGTGGTATGTCAAGAACTACTGGGAATAATTTCTTCAAACAGGACTTTACAGTTTCTTTAAACTGGACACAAATGACAAATATGAACTGATTACATTTTAGGTTAAGGTCATTGTGACCTCTCACCCAGCCATCCCATTATTGAGAATGGAATATCACATGGCATTCCTGTGATATTCCACTATTGTGAATTGAATATCTCAGGAATGCCATGAAGGAACAAATTTGACACAAGCATCTTCTTGGAGTTTTAGTGCTCAAACTCAATGTCACTGTAATCTAAGATAAGATATTACAGATCAGACATTGGTAAAGGTACTGTATTTACATAAAAGTGAGAGGTGTTTGAGTGCATGTGATAATGATGTGAATGAAAAATGTGAGTATTATTCCTTGTACAGAGGTCTTGTTGTACAGTCTTATGGCAGTGGGCACAAAAGACCGCCTGAAGCTTTCTGTCTTGCCCTTTAGTGGAATCAGTCTTTGGCCGAATGAGTTTCATTAAATCTGGCAGCAGTGTTATTAGAATATGAGTCTGGGCAGACATGAAAACTACAAACTAGTAAACCACAACTAGTTAGCAGAGGTTAGTCATGAGTTGATGCTTAAGTACCACATGAATTTGACCAGTCATTGTAACTCCCTTTAGCTGAATGTAGATGGCAAAGTTTGACTCTTGCCAGTTTAAACTGGGAAACTAGTTTCATCTTTCTCAGCGTGGAACCTGTAGAGCATTCACACTTTTATGTTACCTTTTAGTTTTCCATTTGCTTTTAAATGATGTAAATCATTATAGAAAATGTGACAGATACCAACCTCTGTGGATCAGTTTAATGTATTTTTAATAATAAAGGCAGTAACATTACAGTGTGAACCAGAGCCAAGGCGTGATTATAGGAATCAGCATTTGAACTTATGGCGCCATTGTTTAATATTCACAGTGTAAACGATCCAGTGCATTTAACTTTTTATCTCTCCTGCATACATTTCTTTTATCAAAATTATATAGTAGAAGAAAATTAATGTTACGTAAACCACATGGGTATGTGCATTTAATTTTAACCTGTGCTTATTACTTTCTAAATAGTGAGGTAATGGCTGAAAATGAACATTGAATACGTGTTTGTAGGTCATAGCACAAATACTTTTGTATGGTGAAGCTTTTGGTGATACATCTTTTAAAAAGTCAAATGTTTTATTGCCCTATTTTCTGTTCAGAGGAAGACAAAGACTCAGACTTAATCAATAATAATTATCTGTTCTATAAAATATGAAGCACATCTTTTTGTGTTTTAACTATGTAATTATTGTGAGCCTTGTCACTAAAGCTGTGGTTCAATGTAAACAGAATTTTTGTTACAATTTGGAATTCTGCTTATATAAATGTAATAAATGTAAATACTCTAGTTCTAACACAGAAAGTTACATCGTTTGTACAGTTGACCTCTCTTCACAGTACTTGCTCTCCATCCATTCTGCATGCTTTGGTTTGAGTGACGCAGTCGAACTAGGAACAGCAAGAAAAACATTGTCTCTCAACCAATTTTCAGACTAATCTTTATCCTACTTATACATCTGAATAAAGAACACAGCTTTTTTCAGTTTTTGGAGACTGAGCCAAAAGTAAGTATGAGGAGAAAAGTAGGACTTGTTTAATAACTGCATCTGTAAATCCAGTCTTTGTTGGGGCAGCATGTCTAGACAGGATGAAGTCAGCATTGCAGGACCACACAGCTTCTCTCTCTGCAGTAGTCTTTTCATATGCCTGGAACTTCAAATAAAGATGATGCCCCACTTTTGTTCCTGTTGCTTTCTGAACTACTGCTTTACTCAGGCCCAGTTTCATTATCTTTTAAACTAAACAAAGTCACAAGGAAACAACTAATCAAGATATATTAGGTCCTAGTCCTAATTAGTCTTATTTCTGCTGTTTGACTCTTGTTAAAGACATTTCTGCTCTGTATCTCCTGTAAAGTATGATATAATTTCTGGTATAAGTCTTGTACGTGGATAATCTTATTCTCCTATGGACATTTATAAATCTAGCATACAATTTATGCACTCTAAAAATGGTAACTACATCACGAAAAGGAACTTCAGGAACCCAAATCAATACTATTTTGGTTTATATTCAATTTGACTCTGCACAGTGAATAGTCCCAGATGCTTGAGTTGTCTTATCTCTGCTGAGGAGCCATTTAGAGCCTGGAGCTGTGTTGGCAGAAGGAATACTGATACATGTTTTGCTGTAAAGTGATGTGGTATGACAGACAGACAGGAAGTTCTTTGTTTTCTTGTTCTTGTTTCTTCTTTTACTCTGTGGATATTGGCTCAGCTTCAGATGGAGCGTGTGACTCAGCCGTGCAGATGCCATGTTTCGAAAACTGGAGTTTAAGTTCCTCAAGTTTGTCAAAGGAAAAGCTCCACTAGAGGCAGAAATAATCTCACCTGCTGATTTAAATGCTTCAAATCTCTTCAGAAATACATAGCCAGACAAGAATAGCTGTCCTAAATGAAAAGAGATCAGTTTTCAAGGTAGTTGATGCATCAGCACAGAAAAGCCAATCAAATATGGATTTTGAAAATGGAAAAGGCTATTATATGTATAGAAATGGTGCTTTAAACTAAAGTGACTTTCTATGCAAAAATCCCTCACCCCATCGTTTGTAGTCAACTTTTTCAATCTAGCAGTTCACTTCTGTTGATTGAAACAACAGGTTACCCCTTTTACATTTTTCCCCACTGCCCCCAAACTTCTAGTGTAAACAGTGTCTTTTTTTAAAACTTTAACAATAGTCTAAAGAAAGTACAGCGCATGAAGAGAAATATGTAACCAGGCTATGGAAAACAGAGTTAAATATAACATGCCTGTGTTTATAGGCCAAAGAGGAATTGAATTTCTTTCCTGCATGTTGGGTTTTATTTATCTCATGAATAAAAAAAGTATATTACCATTGAAACAGAGCCTTCTCTAATTTTTAAAGAACCACCACCAATAAAAACTACTGTCTCATTTTCACAATAAATACATATTACGTTTCCATACTCTTTGATGCTCAGCAGGTTTCACCTTATAATCCCTCCAAACTTTTCCCATTTGAGTTACTCCTGTGCAAAGAAAGAAAGGGTTTTCATCGTCACAACATGTCTTTTCTTTCTAATACCTTCATGTGATATGTGCCTTTATCTGTTCTCCTCACCTGTCCACCATGCAGCTTTGCACGGCCAGAGCCCTGTTGTTTTCTGATTGCTATCTTGGTACAGACGGATAACTTCAGGGTGCCCACTGCTCTGCCTGCCAGACACAAACCAGATATCATCAGATATAACACCACTGAGGTGTTCTTGATTGTTAACCTGCTAATCTTAGCTCGTTTTGGGCGACCCTGCTGTGCTTACCTCTCTGAGTATGTGGGTCTCTGGTAGACAGGAGGTGAAGAGTGGTGTTCACATAGTTCATCTAAAAGCCTGAGATCAAAGTTTAACAGCTTAAAGGCGCAGGGAGAGGCAGACAGCGAGACGGATGTCAAGACAGATACCAGAATTGAATACCAGAATGTGTTTTGTCCGTTTGCTTTTGCAGAATTCTTTTATAGTTTGTACTTCATTCGTTAACAAACCCTCTGGTAATTTTTTATATAAAACATTTAGTAAACATCCTTTATATGTTTTACTATGAAAAGCAAGTAATTATGAATCAAAAGGTTTTTCTAAATAAATTGATGCTTTTACAAATCCCTGTGTTGCTAATGAAAATTTACAAATGCATACATAAAGATTCATTAGCTCCCTGGCCCTCGCTCTGTCCTCTTTTAAAGGTTTCACACCTCGTGAATAACACTTGTGATGAAGATTTTACAGATTTATTCTGAAGAAACAAGTTGATGTGTGGACTGTAAATGAAGATGGGCCAGAATATTTAATAAATTTTGCTTTTATTTCAGAATTATCATGATGCCAGAGTTGGGTTCCAGGAGAGTCTTAGAAAAACAACACGTGTTTCTTTAAACATTTTACGTGCATGAAGGAGCAAATTAAAGCATTTGCTCCAGAATGTTAACAAGTGTGGCTTTGATGGTGGTTTGATGTTTATCTGTACACAGTATAATGATATATAAAGTATACGCCTTCCTTCTTGTGTGCTTCCTTTTTTCAGAGTGTACTTCTGACTGCCAACGTTGCACGGCAGACCTCCAGACAGGCGTTGGCAGTATTTGTCTGTGGTGTAAAGTGCAGAGGACCTGGCTGCTAGGAGATCACTGTGTCTCTGACTGTCCTCAGAGTCACTACGCCTGGCACGGAGCTTGCATCAGTAAGGACTTTTATTCTCCTGTGTTTATACACATACATAACAAGGTCAGAAGTCAGGCAGTCAGCTGCAGTGAATGTAAAATGTCCCATCCCATCAAAATCCTAATGTTTTATTCATCAGTTGAAGATGTAGTCATTTGTTGACCTGGTGGGAGTTTCTTCTCAACCCCCTCATCCTCTGCTGACCTGACAACAAGCAGAAGAAACACTAAATTCAACATTGATGTTAAGAGACATACAGTATTTTGATTATATTTTCAGAAGTTTATTCTTTGCATTTAGTAGTGGAATCAATTCCAAGGACAAATGGTCACACACTAGAGAGGTACTCAAGAAAACAACTTGCTGTTACTCTCTCATTCTGTACATAATGCCCGATAGTAAACCATGCTCAGATTTTCTTCCAGCTCATTGTTGATGTCTTCTCAGCTGTAACCTATATAGAGATTTGAAGACTGACCATGTCAGCGAAAACTGCTATTACTGACTTAAGCAGTTACTCTGTACTTACTGTATTACAGTAATACAGAAGGCTGTGGAGCTGGAATAACAGCAGTTTAACCTTTTGTTCTGTTTATAATTTAAGGTTACTCAGCTAAGAAGTATTATTAATATTATTAAATCATGTATTTATCAATTACTGTATTTACCATGTTCAAAAACACCAATCTCATACGTGAGAAGAGATGCATTGTACCAGATATAGCTAATGGCTAATTTCTATTTGCAGTCACTGGGCAGGTACACACGATATAGTAAGTCATGAAATTCTGTCACATAAACACAATCATATCATACAACACAAAAAATCATAAATGTTCACACACTTTATTATATAAAATCCATTTTAATGTGGTAAGGGTCAACAGGCTGTACTTGCACAAGGCTTTACTACCTTACTGCTACTTGCAGCTTCTCATTCACCCACACTGACCCTCTGATGGTGGAGCTGCCATGCAGCTTGTCTGACCCATGGGGGAGCAACTTGGAGTTCATTGTCTTGCCCGAGGACTTTTCGACATATGACAGGAGCAGCTGAACCACCGCGCTTTGTCGCGGTGGACGACTGCTCTACTTCCTGAGTCACAGCTGTCCCATATCTGTATAATAATGCAGATAGAGTACAGTAATGTATCACTATGGTCCCTAAAAAGCATCGTTGTCATCGTTATTATTAATTATTAATACCTAAATTATCCTTCACATCCAAATAGATCAGACAAACATCCAAATGCTTTTTGTCATTCTCTAAGCATCTGCTTATAATCATTTAACTGTTGTCTCTTTATCTTCATGAGTGTCATTCTCACCGGGCTCTTTATCATTTTCCTTGTCTTCCTCAGTCTCATCATGACATCTGCATGCCCCTCATGATCCTGCTCATCACGCTCCCCTTCCTTCATCATTGTCATCATGATAATTATCCTTCTCATTTTCATGATTCTCCTCTTCATCGCTATTATGATCGTCTTTTAGAGGAAAACATTCAGAATTATTGATGAATGTTGTACATTAATAGGCAAAAATACTAAATGTATCCATTTCAAATTAAAAACAGTAAATAGAGCAAAAAGTGAAATATCACGATCCTCATTCACATCATTGTTACCATTCCTATCCCCGCTGTCATCCTACTCATTATGATTATTCTGATCATCCTCATCATACTATCTTCATCATCCTATTAATCATTGTTATGCTTACAGTCATCATTAGCATCCTCTTCATCATTATCTTTCTCATCGCCATCCACATCAGCACCCAACTAATCATCAGAATCTAACAAATTCTCATTCTCATCAGTCACATCCTACTTATCCTCAATATCGCAGTCATCCTCTTCATCATCATCATCATCATCATCATCATTGTTCATCCTGTGGTTCAGCAGGAGCAGCTGCCTCCACACTGGGCTTCTGTAAATCTGCACACAGATTTAAATTCAGAGTGTGTGGACAGGAAGCTTCAGGCTGTAAGAGCAAAACCTCAGGAGCCTCATTTAGCTGAGCCCCAGGCGCACGCACACACACACACATACACACACACACACACATACATACATAAAAAAGCAAAAATTTGAAAAAAAAACAATAAAGGACCATAAACAACCAACCAACAAAAAACATATTTTCATACAGGCATATGATTAAAGCATATGATGAATTTTACAACACAGTGAAGTCTGAAGTTTCTTAAGGTTTTTTTTTTTTTTTTTGTGGTGATGCTTATTATTGTGCAAGGTTGGATATAAGCAGCAAGTGTGGGGAGAGTGAGGAGCAGACGAGAGTGATTAGACCCATCCTTATTGATGCTTATGAAGATGTCTTTTTTTAACTCAAAAACTGGGTATTAATAAGAATTTTGTATAATTGTTTTTGTTTTTTTAATCACAGACATATTTAAGCTGGTATCTACATTTTCAGACAGAAAACAGAATTTCCTACTGCTAGTGTACTATTCCCTTTCATGTTCTTCGTTGTTTTAGTATCGAGCTGATGTTAAGTTCTTTAAATGCAATATTTCATTATATATTTAATTATATATATTCAGCTACATCATATTATTAGTATTATTATATTTTCTTTGGTCTTTTCCTTTAATGACCCAGTTTCTCAATCAAATTGTTTGATTTCATTGTATGTTAAAGAATTTTTTGTTTCCAGGATGCCATCCATCATGTGAGACCTGCAGTGGAGCTGGGCCTCTCTCCTGCACTTCCTGCCCCGACAACAATGTCCTGTTGCCCACAGGTCTCTGTGCTCCCAAATGCCCAATAGGTTACTATGACAACGGTCACGGTATTTGTCAGGGTAAGTGAGGCGCTATCACTGCATCCCAGCTGAGCGATAACATTTAACATATGTAAAGATGAAAGAGATGTCAGTACACACTGGAAACGTGTGAGATTAGTTTAGGTGGGCAAAATATTGAAAACAACAGACAGCACAGTTGTTCTGTAGCAAATACCTGCTCGTATCGTTTTTCAGACTGCAGTATTTGTAATAGATGCACCTGCATTTGAACAAGAAACTCTATATTGTTCACACTCACATATGTTACCTCATATTTTTCATTCAGCCAATAAGATGCAGCTTTAGTGACAAAGATACCTTCTAAATCTTCATCAAAACTAAAATGACATCTTAAAATAGTTTTTATTTAATGGTACAGCATGCAACTTTTTTCAAATACAAATTTTACTAGAAATATTTTCCAATACCTACGTTACTGTAGAGAGGTGCTGTCAATGCTTCCATAGAACAGCACTAGCAGCGAGAAGGCTTGCCCTTGTAACCTATCAGAGAATTTCAGTGGCTTCTGCTTCATTAGAGAGTTGAGCCGCCTTTATTTTATTTTGATAATGGCTAATACCTGAAGGCCTGTGCAGGGGTTAGCAGATGCATAGCGGAGCAAGTTCTTTTGAATGTGTTTAGTACTTTTGTGGTTTCCTGTTAGCAAACAGATAAAGCAGCACTGTCTAATCAACACTCCCTTGCTATATGGTCTTGAGTCCTGAGGGGGCTGATGCATCATTTTGGCAGACATAATGATGTTAAAATCATTATGTCCAGCAAAGACACACTGTTCCAGAATTTGGCAAATTACGGTATTTACCTACTGTTACTGATCGGTAACTGATCCTATCTTTTTGCTTTCGGCAGCATGCGACAGCCAGTGCCTGACATGTGACGTGGCAGGAGTTTGTATGTCCTGCCGCGACCCGGCCAAGGTGCTGCTGTTTGGCGAATGCCAGTATGACAGCTGCGCCCATCAGTACTACCTCAACACCATAACACGCACCTGCAGAGGTACATTTCACTGAAAGCCCAGCACACACTGCAGTAGCGAGGAGAGCGTGAGAGGAAACACTGGATTAATAATGAGGATATGTGGCCCAGCATTATGATATTCATAAATTAACCTTCATCCATATTGCATGTATTATACAGAGTTTAAGGAGGGCATCAATCATGTAATAAACTGTGGGTACTAATATGTAAATCCTAAAACATTGCTTTCATGTTTTAACTCAGTATTACATCTTCTATTGCACTGAGAAGTTGATAAATGAGTCTCAAAGTGTTTGTGTCTGAGCTGAATAACTTTTCCTTTTTTCATTCAGCGAACAATCGCTCTGCTCATACATTTAATTACCCACTAACACATCCGGACCACAGCCTGCCCGTCTCACTCCGTTTTATTGCCGTCTCATAAATAAGATGCTTGAAAATGTATTTAGCCTCCATTTTCCTCCGCCTTTTGCCCTTATCTGAAACAAGATAGTGTTTAAGCTCAGAATGTAAACAGCCAGACTGTTGTCACCGTGGCTTAGCACAAATACCCACTTTAATTCATGGAAAGCTATTTCATGTTAAGCTCTCTTCTCACAGTGGTCATGTCATAGACTTCCCTTTATCAGTAATTTTGTTCTATTTGATGAGATTTTCCTAGGTATTTAACTTGGCCCCTGTAGTGAATCGGCCATTTCCCCTGCCTGTTAGAGGATTAGCAACTAAGCTAACTGCTAGTGTCAAAATACACTGTTTGATTTCCTGTGAGACAACTAGCTATGCCTCCAACATCGACTGGTGGTTTTAGCCATACAGCTTGTGATGCTGTGTTTATCCCCCCAGCTAGCCACAGCTGCTACCTGGATAATCTGCCTGAACCTTGAATGAACCCACAGCATTAGAAAGCAGCACTTTTAGCTGCTTTCAGACAACTACAGGGCTTCGAGGAACCTCTGGGAGCTTTGTGTTTGTAGCCACAGGGGAACTTCAAAGTTCCCCAAGAGAATCTCTTAAAAACCCATCAGCACTTCTACCAGCAACCTACATTTATTTCAGTTTATCAGTGATTTTAGTATAGAGAGGACACCGTTATTTCCCTCTTGGCTCCCATTGAAATTTAGAAGAAAAACCCTGATAAAACCTCCACTATTTTATTTTTTAAACTACTTTTAGTCTACTCTCCCACTGTCATGTAAGAATGTTATGTAAATGATATTTTACGAGATAAGAGATTAGCTCTACTGTCTCTGTGTTTAAATAGGGTGATCATATTTTCATTGTGTATTGTAATTGCTTTTACATCTTTGTAATTTAAATTGCTGAGAATGCCATCTCTTCTTTGTAAAATCTGTCCGCAGCGTGGTAGTCCTAATCGTGTTAAATTTTCCTTCCAATATTAATGCAGCACAATACAAATACAACAGATGTGCAGGTGATGAGGGAGAAGGAAAAAAAACAAATGGATTTAAACAAATCTGCTGCTAAAAAAGAGTTTATTAATCTTTTTTTCTCTCTCATTGTCTGTTCCACTCTCACATTTTGGCATCACCTTCAAAATCCCCTCACTTCTAATCACAACTCTCTCTCCACCCACCCACACACAAACACACACCTTCTTGGCTGTCCTCCATGCTGTCTGCAGAGTGTGACTGGAGCTGTAACGCCTGTAAAGGCCCTCTGCGGACAGACTGCCTGCAGTGCATGGAGGGATACGTGTTGCAGGATGGTGTGTGCACTCAGAGTTGCTCCCCTGGCACCTATCAGGATGGAGACAGATGTTATGGTCAGTCTTCCACACAACAGATTCTTTTTAATCATCTAATTCATATTAAAACAGTTAATCAATGCCAGAAACATTTATGAGTATGAACACTGATAATATTTCTATTTTGTATTGCCTTTTAACTGCTTTGGCTTAGTATTTCATTTGGGGAACCATAAAGTCAAAACTTAATTTAATGAAATGATCCTAGTAATACAATTAAGATATGCAAAATATTTTCCTAAATGTCACATTTTTGTCTTTGAAAAATTATCTGCAGAATACTATGAATAAAATAAACCTATATTTTGAGTCCTGTGGAAACAAAAATAATTTCAAAACAGTTTATGTCTATGTCTTTGAAAACAACTCTTTGGTTTCATCCATGTTTTAAATGCTCTCAGTATGTTTCTGTCCCTCTTCCAGATTGTGATGAACACTGTGTGGAGTGTCGAGGTCCTGGACAGTGCCAGCAGTGCCAGCCTCCCTACTACACCCTACATGGTCAGTGTGTGCTTGAATGTGGCAGAAACTACTTCCTGGACACCTCAACCCAAGCCTGCAAATGTAAGAGTTTACACTTGTCACAAGGCATGATTTCAAAAGAAGTATCTGTGCACAATCAGTACATCAGCTTAGTTTAAATTTGATTAAGAACGTTAAAATTTAAATTAAAAAACATATTGTATTTTAGTAAATTAAAGTTAGATTTTACTGTTGAAACATTAAAGACAAAGAATATGATGGAAATGTGTACAAGCTTTCAAAACAATCCCCATTACTCGCTGACTAATCTACATCATCTTTAGCTTGCTCATCCGACTGTGTTCTGTGTGACGGGGTTGGACGCTGCCAAGCTTGTCGTGACCACAACTACCTCATGGAAGGATACTGCACCCCTGATTGTGGACATGGATACTACGCTGACCAGAAAACCAGGACCTGCCATGGTAGTAACATGTTTTCTGTTTAAAGTGAGGAATAGCTGGTGTCCTGTGGCACAGAATTATCATAATTACAAATACCTGTTTGAAAGAGTTAAGCACTGCCGATGAATTTCTTTGAGTTCACGTTTAGTTGGTCAATACATAGATTTCTGTCTTCAATACATGTCGCTGTTTGATCTCAGTGCTAATACCAGCTTATTACTGTCTGTTTTAAAAATAATATTTCAGAAACCGAGACAGAAATAAGATACAAAGACAATTTTAAACACCATGATTATGGTGGCATGTTTGTTATATACAAATGAAGTAAAGACAGCCTCGTAAGTAGTTTAGTTTAGTAGCTTATGACCCTAAGAAGTCACATAAAAACAAATCCACATAGCTGATTGCTAGGCAACAGGCTCGTTGACCAAATCATACTGTAGATTAGAGAAAAATCCCAAAGCGTAATATGTGATTGAGCTAGCAAATTGTAAGATATTGAATATTAATACATTCAAAGCTAGAGCTTGTAGTCCAGTAATCAACAAATAAAAAATGTTTGCTAATACACAATTTATGTAGAACATGTCACCTAATGCTGAGAACTTTGTGTCAATAATGGAACCGACCTCAGATGTTTATTTCTTGATTACTGGCAGTAAATCATACTGCATACAAATAACCATTTTTATTTCTTTCTCGTGATAAATGGTATGAGGGTTTTTTCATTCTTACAAGCTTAGTGGAAACCCTGCTTTTATGACAGTCTTGCACAGGTTAATCTTACACCGAGCTCAGATAGTCACTGCTCTCTCAAGTCTGACAGACTAATTAATGACCTGTCAATCACATAAAAGGCAGCACCCAGGGGAGAGCTGTATTCCACATCTGTCAGTCTGTGACAAAATAATTTCCAGGTTTTTCATGTGCAAATTTGACCACTGGACTGTTTCTGTATTGTTTATTTCCAATATACGATTGTGCCAACCCAAGAGCTTGGTAGTAACATGCAGCATGCACCAAATGTGTATGGGAGGGTGTGACTCTAGGGCTGATGGCAGCTTCTGTGGAGAGCTGGTAATGCTGGATCAGATGGTGAAGGTGGTGGTAGAGATGCTGTCTGAGAGGTGTACATTACTGTGGTTAACCTGTTTACAGAGGGGGGGTGATTGTGTCGTTGGCGTGGTTGAACAAAGGAGAGGTAGCATAGGTGAGAGCTGTAGAAACAACAGAGAAGGAGAGTTGAGAGGAGGCCCACTGTCATCTACAGAAGAACTGAGGTGTGCGGGGATGATTTGAAAAACAGGTTTAGCTCATTGACTAACTCTGGGTCTGCTTTCACTACAGTGTGTGATTTCTTTTTTTTTTGTGGCCTGTCGTTGTCTTCATCCCGTTCCACACCTCTTTGTGTTATTCTGCCTCATCTTATGACTCTGTACAGTTGTTTTGCCTCCATAAAGTTCATCTTTAGTTCCGTCCTCCCTGTCCCTTGCTATGAATGATGTAGTCTGAGGTGCAGTAAGTAAGGCCTTCAATGTCTTCACTGTAATCCTCCATGAAAAGGTCCCAATTAGTACTCAGTACCTCAGCCTCCTTTGACGAACCCTTCAGCACCTCTTAATAGCTGACTGCTGTCTTACTATTGGCCTGTATGCTGGTCATAGGTGTATTAGGTTATGGTCTGATCCATCAAGCAGGGGAGCGGCTGAGGAGGCATCTGCATCTTTCAATTTGGCAGCTGTAAAGGTTCCTTAGATAGAAACATGGTTCAGATTTCTATTTTTTATTATTACGACAATGGGGTGTATTGTCTGGAGACCTAAAGCCACTTTTGTTTGTTTATTTTTCATTTGTTAAGTTAAAGGTTAAAAAACAAAACATTCCTTGGTATGACAGAGCAGCAGACAGGATATCAAATGAAAAAAGTAAAATACAAAATAAATATGACAATTATAGTGACAGTTTACAGCTGTAACAGTACATTTCTGCTCACTTTAGCTGTTGGTAATTTGAACAGCGAAGTGTTAACTGTGACATTTGGAGTTTCCTGTTGCTAATATACTAATTGGTTCTCCTGAATAACACAGTCTGCAGAGCCAGATTATTAAAAGAGTATTGGAGCATTGTACTTTCTGTTGTGGCTGTTATGTTCAAGCAGTGGATGTCAACCTGCAGGCAGAGCCGCCCTAGATCTTCAAAAGCACATTATGATTGTGAGATGATTTATGAAATGTGACAAAGCATAACTCTAATAAAGAAATGTATTGATAGATGTTTTGTTCTGTTGAAGTAATGAACATTTTCAGCCTTTGGGGCTCCAACTAATCGACAAATTAATTATGTGAAATATCCTGTAATGAAATCACTTTGTTGTGTCCTTTTTTTTTTTGCCAACCACGAAAAAAAGCAGAGAAACTGCCACTTTAAATTATACACTTATTCTCATTTGGGAGTTTAATTGCAAGACTGAAAGCTTAAGACAGAATGGCTATTGGCATCATTAGAAGAGATATGGTAATATGACAGCATGCCCCCTCAAAACGGCTGATCTTTAAAAAGTTCCTTAACATAGTCAGTCCAATTAAAGCCAACTTTTAAAATGCCACAGCAAGACCGAGATGCCTCACTCGTATTTCATCAGACGTTTCTCCCACATGTTTTTCTTTAATAACTGCCTCTTGTCCACTCCACCCACTTACAGCCTGATCCTGCTGTCATTTTAATTATACAAATCTAAAGGTTTAAAAGGATGTTAAAATGTATTAATTAGTAATAAGAAGCATTATGTTGTTTATTGTTTTGTGAATTTTTTTAATTTCACTTTACATTCTTACAAATTATATAATAATAATAATACATTTTATTTATAAGCGCCTTTCAAAACACTCAAAGACAGTGTACAATCAATAAACAAATCAACAGAAGAAAAGAGGACAAAACAGGACAAACG
>OMLM01010015.1:5506-27044 GCA_900302695.1 Helostoma temminkii | reverse complement strand
TGCAGATTGACAATTTAGAAGAACTGTATTATCTTTTATAATGAGAAAATATGATAGATTTTTCAGTAAGTATTTTCTGTCAGCCTCTTTAATGTTTTACTGTAATCACATCTGCTGTAACCAAGATAGTTGGACAACACCCCAAAATAATATTATATATATATAATAAATAAAATCATTTTAGTTTTTCTTTCTTTTTCTATCTTCTTTCCTCCCTCAGTGAACACCCGCCCCCCTGTTCTCCACGTCAACGGTTCCCTGCTGGTTCCCCTTGGCGGTTTTGCCCCACTGCCCCCTACTCTGCTTCTTGTTAAGGACCCTGACAGCCCGTCTGAGCAGCTGATCTTGCAACTGATTCAGGGCCCAAGTAATGGACGGCTGGTTTTGTTCAAAGGGCAGGAAGGAGAAGAGAGGAGAGGGCAAGGCAAGGCAGGCCAAGAACTGAGCAAGGACGACACCTTCACCTGGGCAGAGATGAAAACTGGCCGGGTCCGGTTTATTCATCAAAAAGACAAAACCAGGTCAGTGACTTCCATCTATGAATGCTGTGTTTGGTGTTAAATAACTGGTCAGTATGGTGACACATCCATTTACCCAACAATTTGTGGGAAACAAAATCTGAGAAAATCTTAGTGATAAACCTCAAATCTGTGTCTAACAGTTAGAGAGACCCACTTTTAGAGTACAGCAAGTTCACCCACTGAGCAGGAAATAAAATGGAAAGACATCTCAATAGGTTGGCTTTTGGTCTGGAAGGTCAGAAAATCACTAGTTAAATTAGAACTTGATATAGATTGAAAAGTAAGAAAATACCACAGTTCCTCTCACAATAACTGCAGGTAAAAACCGGATTCCAAAAAATGTTGGAACATTGTAAAATTTACATGGAAACAGAATCCAATTATTTTCTTATGTTATTATAAATCCACATTGTATTCACAATAGAACATATCAAATTCTTAAACTGGAAAAAATAGGATTAAACAAAACGTCATTTTGAAATGGATGGCAGCAACACATCTAAAAAAAAAAAAAGATTCTCTGGATTCTCTAAATCCAAAATTATTTGCAAAATGTTCTTCCAGCTCTTCTTTGTTAGTACCACTGACTTTTCAAGCCTTTTGTTGCCTCTGCCCCAACTTCTTTTTTTGCTCCCATTAATTTAAAAATATTGAACAGCAATACAGTAAAGGGTTATAATAAGTTGTTCGGCCTTTTCAGCTTAATTGCTCGTTGATGTGAAGTGCAGCCAAGTGTGTAGAATTTTTTTTTTCTTTTTTTTGTCAATGCATTGGTGTATTTTCCCACCAGTACTCAAAATTAACCAGATATATCAAATACATTTCTCTTTTTGTTCCCGAAGTAATTGGCTTCACACTTGCAACATTTCTGTTAATATTAAGCTATTTTAAAGTTGACATTAAACCCTTTGCCTCACTACTCTCTCCAGTCGTGAGTATCCTGACATTTTATTTTCCGTTGTTATTATGGTCTGAGCTGCTTATGTACCACCTCTTTGATTTATCCTTCCTGATTGGAAAGTTCATTTTCATTAAGCTACACAAACTGCAGATGCATTATATTTGTACATTTTAGTTGATGTAATATGAAAAAAAGTGCATATTTTTCATCTTATTTGAACCCTGTCTGATTACCCAGAATGCATCCCAGGGGCAGGGATCAAAGAGGTTAAAATGTATAGACAAAATGGATGCAGTCTCTTTAACGCTCATCCATGAGCCAGGTTCCCTCATTGCAGCTGTTCTGCTGTGGCCTTTTCCTGCAATTGTGTGTGACTGTGGTTTGGATTTAAGCCCACTGTTTGTTCAGCCAATCAGAATTGATATATTAAGTACATTAATCACGTTTGACTCAGTTGCACTGGCCAGAAACAGCGGCATGCCAGCGAATTAGCAAAACATGGTCCTCTTCCCAGTTTTGACCCATTACATTAATGGAGACTGTAAAACGTAAAACCTCAAATAAGATTAAATCTGCATATCACAGCCATATTTTTCAGATTATATAGAGTGGAGGATAACATGTTCAGAGAGAGCCACAAATAAACATTTAATTTCCTTTTGAGTAGATTTTTCTAGCAGAGAAAAAACAGATTGCATCCAAATGCTTTTGAGCAACATCCAACTGACGCACAGTGGCTCGTTGTGGAAAGTGAAAATGTGCCGGAGGGCAAATGATGAAGGCATTTCCTTTACTACTGCCTCAGATCATAACACGTGTCAAGACATTGACTGTATTGTATTGTATAGCAAGAAAAAGTATTTATACGCACATACTGTCATCTCGAAGCTTTTCCACTTTTGTGTCAAGGCTGTGTTAAAAAAATCTTCATAATGAAAATAACAAATAACACATTTATAATCTGCTTATAAATTGTGTTTTACAGTAGTTACTATGGCATTTTCCCTCCACCGGTATCTTCCTTATGTTTTATAAGATATACTTTTATAAGATAATTATTATTATTAAAAATAATCTAATACATCTTTAATGGGCCACAGTTATGCAATCATAGCCAGTGCTGTAAAGCAGTGACACATTTGACTTTGTTTCAAGGAATTGTAGTCAAATTACTGAGAAGCACTGGAAGAATATGCAATGAATGAAAACCAGGATGGTTTTAAAAAGGATCATGTGTAGTAGGGTGGGCTAGTTTTACAGAGAGCCACTGCCTTGCTCAAGAGCGCAGGCACTGAAAATGTTGAAGCTTCATTGTATGGTTGGTTTGAACAACCATCTGATCTCAAAACAAAAGAAAGCTGCAGTAAATGCATCTAAGAAGACAGATTCAGTTGATTACTGGTTCATGTTTGCCAGATATATAAAAAATAAAAAACAATGTAAGTGCATTCATCTCTCCAGGACACATCATCTTGGATGTTCCCATCTTTTCCCATCTGTTTTCTAATACAGAGTGCTTTAGTGCAGAGTTGCTTCAGAGTTTCCTATCTGGATCTTCTGGCTTAGATTTTTAAATTGCTACTGTAGTAAATATATAAAGAAAACCAGTTAGTGTTCAGTTTGTAGCCCAACAAGCTGCTTAGTCCTTTTAGTCCTTAGCTGCACTTGATGGCACCCCATCTCCAGGGAACTGTGGGTAATTAGCCTTGTCTTTGTGACACTAAGCTGGCACAGTGACAGAAGATATTGATGAGTGTATAAGCCGGCGTGCTGTGGTATGTATTGCTACCCACTCCAGGGCTGTTAATGACTGACTGAAGTTCTATGCAAAGTGGGCACAGGAAAGCTTGAGAGAATCAACTCTAACCTCTGTCTTTCATTCTTTCCTTCTTACTGTCTGTAGGACTGGTGAGTTCACCTTGAGGGCTGCTGACCCCCAGCTGTTTTCACGACCAGAAACAGTTAAAGTTCAAGCTGTGTCCATGCAGGTAATGTGCAAGAACATAGACATTTTGTTTTGACTATAAATTGTTACATGGAATCATACATGTTGTCTGCCAGCCTAAAATTCTTCAGACAAATCTGAAATCCATAGAGAAAAAATCTTTTTAAAATTGCAGTTTTCTCAATAGAGGTGAACTTGGAATCACAAAAGGTTATTGTGAAGAATAGTCTGCACTGCCTTAGTCTGTAGTTTGATGTTAAATATCAAGTTGATACTTGTGGAGAAAGTTTCTCTAGAGAGACAACAACTTGCTGTAAAGACGAACAGTGTAGTCAATGAATAGCATTTTACTTTAGTTTTTAACGACCTTGTGTGTCAGACTCATGGACTTTAACAATACAATGTGACATTCTTGCATTGATTCTTGACGTTTCACAGTCTTTGCCCTTTAGTCAATACAATATATCAAAGGTAAAAATGACACAGCCAGAAGTCAACTTTAACAAAAACTGGTAAAAGGAAAGTCATTCACTTTCTGTGAACTTTTTTTCCTTTGCTTTAATAATTTATAATATTTTAGCAGTGGGCCTAAATCACTGTGAATATTTGCCTATGGCCCTTAGACTATGAAAAATCTTATTTCATTTTTGCTCTCAACTTTTTTTTTTTCCCCTGGCTTATAGACGTTCTGTAGATTTTTATCATGTTCAAAAGGCCATGGGCACATATTAACTCAACGTTCTTGTAAAATTCAACACGCACTTATGTTCTGTAGTTTATAACTACATTAGATGGCATATTTAGCCATCTAGTTATATGCTCAGAATACAAACTGATGAATCAGAGGCTAAATAATTAATTCCTTTCAAAACAGGATAGCACACAGAATATATCCTGTTTATTTTTTAATAACAACCCAGAAGCCCTATCAGTTGAGATCTTCCCACCACATTATCTGATAACAGTCTATCCAATAGCCAAAATTAGAATTTGATACACGCAAAAGCAATTATAGATGTGATCCGAGATATAGTTGCTTCATGATCGCTGTTTGTGGCAAGCACCTCTCTGCTCTTGTTTTAGAGTGTAGCTGTTTTTCATTTTGCTTCATCATCCCAGCTGATCTGCATTCCTCACCACTTTGAGACTGTCCCTGTGGAGAGACGCCAGGGCTGTGTTTGGCTGACATCGGCCTAACAGCGAGCAGTGATGGGTGTCAGGCTGACCTCTGATTTGGCGCAAATAGTGAGAATAATGAGCAACATGGGATTAAGGGCTGTCTCTTTGAGATTTGTCGATGGGTTAGTGTGACAGCTGCTTAACTTTGGTATGTTTGTGAGGGAGATAAACAGAGACAATACTTATCTGAAGAGACAGATGGTTGATAAATAACAGCAGAACTGAAAATGGGCCTAAATTCAAATAATGATCCAATTACCTGAGTGGAAATGTCTAAAATAAAAGATAGAAAAATGTATTGAATTACTGCCAGTGCAGGTCTGATGGGCTCCTTCTAGTTCGGTCTCTGTGTCTAGCTAAATTCTAGTTTGGTTTTCAAGGCTTCTTTAGTTACAAACCCACTCTATGAGAATTCTTGGCTGCTTTCTTAAACACGAAGTTGTCCGTGAATAAATTAGTGTTACAGACACGGGGCTCAGAGAGCTGCTTGCAGATGATGATTGTGTGAAGATCCAGTATTATGCAAAATGCTCAGTTACACCATCAGCTGATTAGCTCAAAGTCTAGAGACAGCTGTGTGTCAGTTGGTGGGGTAGTTATACGTGTACACCAGAATTGGGGGTTCAACTCCTGGTTCCTCCTAGCCAGAAGTGACCCTGGACAAGACTGAAACCTGGACTCCTGGCAAGTATTTCAATTAGCAGAAGCTGCTTATAAGGAATGTGCTAATTTACTTAAGCTCCATAGCATCTTATTTTTGCTATTTAACAAACCCACTTTATTTTTTTTAATTAATCCAGGACAAAGTTTTGTTCATGTTAATTAGTTTTGCAGTTTTTTGTAGGGTGTATTTTTTTAAGCAGTTTAATGAGTTCTGTTTGCTTGTCAAATATAGAGCTGCATAACAACTTGATAAGGTGGTTGTGATTGGTGGTTTTGTTTCAGACCGTTAAAGCAGATACTAACCATATTCCAAATAGTTTCAGTTAAAACTTAAAGAGACCCTAACTACTAAGGTAACCAACCTGAAAATATAAATGAGTTTGAGCAACCTTTTGGAGTCTTATGGAGAAACTATTAATCTTTATTGTGTTTAAGATCCAACAACTGGTTGTTGTTGTTGTTGTTGTTGTTGTTGTTGTTGTTGCTGTGGGAGACATTGATTTTGTTATTTCTTTGTATGGCTAAATCATTTTGAAGTCCATTCATTTTCCAGATGAAAACAGCCATTACCTCACTTTTCAATCTTTATTACAAAAAAGAAAATGCAGTCGCAAACATGCCACAATGACACGTGATTGCTCATTTTACTTAACATCAAAGAGCATAGCACAACACTGATGTAACTTTCAGTGCTGTTGTTGCTTATGCTAGTGTTGCACAGAACAGAATGTTTTGCCTTTTCTTTGAAAACATTGATCTTCTCTGTATTTGTACTTTTGTATTACAGAAAGCCAAAGCATGTTTTCAGAAAATGTCAAGGTTTGTAGATTCGCAATGAAAGTTGTGTGGGCACCAAGTGTATTATCAGAAATAGATCAAACCTCACGTATAATCTCACCTACACCTCAGTTAATATTAGTGTACATCGTGCACAGGTTGCACCAACCAGAGCTGACATTAGCATTATACAGTATAATGGTTCTACATATAAAATACAATGCTGGGTGTCATGGAGATTGTGCTTATAATTCCTTGTTTAAAACTCCCTGTAAACTGAAAGCTGAAACAAATGCTTATTGCAAACCATGTCACATACCCAGCCAGCTACCTTAGATTGTGATAGCCTCAGGAATTAGAGATGTGAGCAGCAGATAGTCTTTCCCTCTTCTGAAATGAGCAGCTGCTACCTTGCTGATAGCATTTCTACTGAGGTGGTCTCACACATATGAAACACACTGTAGTTTTTAAAGCCTGCATTGTCATTTTAAAGTGGCAAACTTTTTATGTTTTGTTTGAGTTTGTCTGTGGCACTAGACTAGATCTACCTTTTTTTTGTTGATGATGGTGATGTACGGCTGAACCGTACAACAAAATGACATATAAAACCATATATAGACTATAAATGTACTGTACTTAAATATCCCTTATATTTTCCATGTGAACAGGAGTACAACAGTCTGTGTTGTGACAGACACGCAGACAGTTGCAGATAAAAAGCCAAGAGGCGTACAGGCAGATGGGGGCTGACATTGACTTAGGAAACACTTTCACTTTGCCCATGTTGCGTTTGAATACCAACCAACACAAACTCAGCAGGGAAAACAAAACAAAAAAAGAGCAAATGGAAAAAAAAAACACAGGAAGCAACAGAAAAAAGCTTTTTCCATCTTGTTAAAGTGCTGCAGAGTCCCAGGGGCAACAACAGCTCCCCCCCAAATATGAGCCTCACCTCTCACTCATCCATAAGGTGAGGATAAAAGGTTAGCCCTCCTACCTGAGTGTGCCTATGTTTGTATTTGTTTTGTCTGCCTCAGGGGGAGATTTTGCTAGTTCCGTTTAGTGAGCTAGCATGTCTTAGCATGATTTAAAAGCATCACACACTTACTTGCACCACCTACCAGTGAAAAACCTTTTGTTTTCCTCCCACTGCTTGTAGCACTGACGACACAAGATTTAGGTGGGCGCCCAAGGTCCCCGTCGCCTGTCTCTGGAAGATAATTCCTCTAACGTCTAAAATGTATCCCCAAATGGTTCCCAGCGGAACACAAAGGGCAAGAGGCTGCAGATAATAACATGCTCCTTCTGTGTTTTCAAGCTTTGTTCCAGCTCTGTCAGTTTCAGCCAGAGGTCACTTTGTTTTAAACACACACAGAGGGAGGGTGCATGTGTTTTGCAAGTCATCACTCTCTCTGTCGCCAACTTTTTTCATGCATCCTCCTTTGCTTAAGCTGCTGTGAGAGAGCTGGATCTCAGCCATCAACAGCTGAAAGCAACAAATTGGACCCAAGCCCTGCATCAGGAGGAGCGTCTTGGAGCGCTGCACCTGACAAACGGTTTGATTTAGGGCTATAGCAGCGCAGCACGTCTGCTGGGACAGTCCATGTATGTCTACCTGTGCCCCTAGCCTTGCCAAGCTGTGCTGCTACAAATGTTTTGGATTTATATTAAAAGAAATTTATTAAATGCTGTTTTTTGGCCTTTAGCCTTTACTCTTTCTCTCTCATTTTTAATTTTTGTGTCAGCTATTCAAAGTTGAAATGATTATGTATGCATAGGTATGGGAAATAGTTTGTTTATTATTATTTTTTTCTTTTTTACATAATTGTAGACATAATAACCCTTAATACAAATATACTGAAATGATCAAAATAATAAAATATTAATTAGATATTAATAAAATATTCAAATTTGAATTCTTTCAACTTTGCATTCACACTTTCCAAATTGTGGCCAGGTGCATCATGTTTGCTTTAATTATTCCTGAGATGAATGTGGAACTTGACTGGAGTCCACCTGTGGGAAATTGAATTGATTAGACATTCTTTACACACACCTGTTTAGGTAACATCGCACAATTCACTTCATACAGTCCCTGAAGACCAAGGAACCCAGTTACACAGAACTGCAGATTTTGTAGTGATTCCCAATTGGTTTGGTACTAAAACCAGTAAATGCCAGTGTGTTTAATTCAGTTATAAAAATATATCTTTAAGGGGATTTAATATCTTTTGAAGTAAAATCCATTCCAAGCCAAAAATGTTAATATTTCTAACCCTTTTCATAACAGCATAGTGGTACAAACACAGAGTGATGCAGGCAGACAATGACTTCTGCATAAAGTCATACCCTTGCTCACAGCAGGAGGTCTCCCGCTCTCACCTGTGCACCTAAAATGACTTTGTAAGTGAGATTAAGCTTTTGTCTGTTCTCAGGTACGGCTGAGTGCAGCTTAATGAGGCCCCCCTCCTTAAACCTCCCCCTTACCTTCGTCTTCTTTATCTCTCTCAGCAGCAGGACACCATGACCCCCAACTCCTCAACCCCCTGGGAGAATATTCATCATCTAACAATTTGGGAATAATTGCTATGTCTTCATGCTGTGCTCTCTCCCCAGCCTTTTCAAAAGTTTTCCAAAACTGAAAGCTTGCTTTAAAAACAAGGTGTTACAATGAAAGCACATTCTTTCTCTCAGACTTTTTCTCCTTTTTTCTTTGAATCCTTTCCAGCCTCCAAAGGTTGTGACTCTTGGTGTTTTACCTGTGGAGGGCCGCGGCACCCAGGCAACCATCACCAAGTCTGTGCTGCAGGTTGACGACCCCGACAATTCGCCGGATGTCCTGGTCATGATCCTCGAACCTCCCCGCCATGGCCGGCTGACCCGTCTCCATGGAGACCTGGCGCTCAGCCGATTCAAGCTGGAGGAGCTGTCACGGGAACAGATCCAGTACATCCATGATGGCTCGGAGGGGATGGAGGACAGGGCGGTGCTGCAGGTCAATGATGGTCACAGCTACAGGAATATTCTCCTTCAAGTCCACATCAATCAGAAGGTAGATTAATGCTTCAGAGCTGATGATTAAAAGTTTCCCAATTTAGCAGCTGGAGAAATCTGCATTCATCCACTAATTCTGCACTTCACCTGTATTAATACTCAGGAATTGGCTTATTTAATATAATTCTAATATAATGTAACCCTGCATTAATACTAAAAGTTCTTTCCTGGGTGTTACAAAGTTCAGCCAAATGAGTGTTTTGCACATGAACCTTTAACTGGTTATAGTTTACTGATTTTTTTTTTTTTTTTTTTTTAGCAAATCATCTTGGGAAATAAGCTAAAGCTAAAGTGTGTTGGGTGCTTCTCATTTCTCTTAACTGACAAATTCCCTTACTTGTGATTTATCACCATGTCTTAGTCCATCCCATGTAGGACACAAGGAAGTGATGCGAGGAAAGCATGTAGGAAACAAGTGTTTGAGCAAATAAGATGTTTCCTCAGAAGCATGACCTGAGGGAGTGTCAGTTTCTGGTGGTAAAAACAGAAATTTAACAAAATTAAAAAGAAAACGAAAAAACACTTTTTTTTTTTTTTTTTTACTAAACTTACAGTTGGTGACTCGGTGATTCCTTACTCCTCCCAACAGTTACAACGATTTTGAGATGCTTTTCATGAAGGATTTACAACCAAAGAAATGTGATTTTTAATAAACTGCATTCCTTGCATTCAATTTTTTTTACCATGAATTGTAAATACTTTTAGGGTTAATTAGATTTTAATTGTAATTCCATTTATGTATAGTTTTTCTTACATTGGAAGCACAGCATTAAACTTTTTTATATATAGTGAGTTTAAAATAGAGTAAATATAATATTTATGAAGTAAGTTCAAGGATAGCTCTTTATATATTTCCTCTAGAAGTTAATGTTTAAATAGTTACTGTAGAGAAAAATGTTTAATGAATAGACTGGTAAGATCAGAGGGGACACATTCAAGGTAACTACATTTTGTGTCTGCTGAAATGTGGATTTTGAGAAATATTATACATCAAAGTGGTAAGTGGATAATGTAGGATTTTAGAAAATATTCCAAACGTTATAATTGGAAAACAAATCTTACTAAACATCTCACCACACTGTGTGCAAGCCTCACTTTTGTTCTGGCATAGAGGAAACATTTTCTGTTTGGTTTTGGAGGACAGCTCTGCGTCTCTGGCAAGTGTGCAGATGGTGCACTTCAGGCTCAGTTCCTCTGCTTTTTCCCCTTCTGTAAATCAATACCATCCCACACACACATACTAGAATCCGTTTACTGTAAAATGTCCTGATGCTGCATTCTGTCATGTGCTAGATGGAGCGGGGTGGACAACATGATGGAAAGCTGAGAGAATACCCTCTATTTCTATCAAGGGCTCTTGGGTGAGCCCCAGCAGTGCTGTTGTCCATGCTTTTTTGAATCTTGTTTTTCTGTATTCTGTAGGTAGATCACCATGGAAGAGAAAGTAGAGTAGAAAGTAAGACAGTGATGTTGTCTTCTCCTACCATGACATTTCACTGGTATAGTGTTGTACAGGTAAAAGAGGTAGAATAATTACTGTATAAATATTCTATTCCAGTATTTTTGTAATACACAAAAAGGGGCTGTATATTGAAGGTCCATACAAACACGGCAGCAGCACTGTAATTGTGAAGCTGCTGATGTCCCAAAATATCTAATGCAGCTTGTAACACTCCACTGGGGGAAGCTACTTTTGAAAGTGCACACAAGCTACAAGCATCCACCCACCACTCACATAAAGACTTCATGAACCTTGACTGTGCCCACAAAGCTCAAAAACAAAACCCTGGAGGATTATTATTGACTCTAAATGAATTTAAACCAAGTCTTAGTTCTCAGAGTGTGGCACTCTCAGTGGCACTCTTTGTGCTTCCAGCCCCACCATCCAGGCAGCAGCAGCGTCTGTCAATGCCAAGCTTCCTGAAAGGTGGATTACTGAGCTCTAAAGCAGGAGACTAATCAGGCTCGTAATGACCCTCTGATGGATGGACTTCTCTTGACTGAGCCTGAGCCCTAAGCTGAACTGCAGCTTGCCTGAATAGAAAGCAGGACCCTTGGCTTTCAATTACTGTCCCAGTGAGAACACTTTGAGCCTCTGAAAGAGCCTCAACCTCTTCTTTTCTCTCAGAAATGGAAGGGAATCAGGCATTTTTCTCTGATTAGGCATCCAGCTTCAGACGCCAAATACGTAGCTCATCTTTGTCGTCAAGCAGCAGAGGGGAAGTGGAGTGGTTTGAGTTTAGCTCTTGTCCTGCTGAGCATCTGCCTTCAACATTTGATTTTGTAACACTGCTTCTTATCCCAAGTCTGATTGCATTTTAGATTACTTCGATTTGCTGTTGTCAACGCTGTCACATACACCCCTATTTATTTTAACAACATGCTGTGACACTGTAGAAGTTTCATTGATATTAAAATAGAAAGCGTTGCTGATACGGATGAAGTCTCTATTCTGCACCTGCGACTTAACGTTTGACAAGTCATTCAACACATCCTGTTCATCCCTCCCCCAGTGGAATTATGGAAATATTAGAGATGACCGTATCATTTTCATTACAACATGATGGCCATGCCAGTCAGCTGTTAGCTGATGTTTTATGGATGACAGCAACTTCACAAATTTTTTTTGTGGACTGCAGCCAAAAGGTGTCTGCTGAGCCTCAACTTTATTTACAGTCAATCAGCTTTAAAGAGCTGACTCAAAGCTCTTTAAAGATGTTTGATTATGCACTTTTAATTTATTTGTTCTGAGAATAGAAACACTCGTGTTGCTTATCTATTTCAGCTATCACTTTAAATACTTCACTGATGCTAACCAATACCCTGGATTAAAGAAAAATTGTCTTAATGAGCTTTTAAACTGAAGTTTCCAGAAACACTAAAAAGTGTAGCCTGTGAGCTAACGTGAATGTGTGTGACCACATATTTCTTTATACTGATAAAACCACAATAAAATTCAAAATGAACATCACATCATTAGCAGGATGTGCAGCAGCTTCAGCAGAGGGAGCTGGGTTGGGATTAAGTGAGCAGCCACATCAGCTCCTCTCATTCCTCTAAAAGCAGCAGAAAATTAAACTTTAACTTTTATTTTACTTTTAATAGTCTGTGCTTGTCTTCTGGGGAAAGTCCAAGTCAAACATCATAATAGCAAGTCTCAAGTCAAGTCTGATGTCCTTTAGGAGAAGTCCAAGTCACATCAGGGTTTTTTAATACCCATAGGTTATAGATAATAATAATAATTTCTTTTCTCATGAAGGTTGACCATTGAAATGGCAGTTTCCATGCAAAGTCGTGTCAACTCGTGGCGTGATGTCACTGTCTTAGGGCGATCAGGAGATCAGAGAAATTGTCAGTTTGATTTTGGTGAGGGGAGGGTCTGTGTAGACAGTGCAGGAGGCATGATATGATGTATAAAAAAATTTACAGCTGATTTTGTTTACAGCATTAAAGCAGAGCCAATCACATGATTAGAAACAAAGTATAACCGCAGTTTCATGAAGGAGAGAAATGCGATACAACATCAGAAAGCATGACTACTGAGCAGATCTGCTGACCAAAATGTCCACTCTCGCTGTGATTACCCAGACAGTTGCCGGCTGTGTTCACACCCAGACTTTGTACTATGAGGCTGGCAGGATAAAGTCAGTGTAACATCGGTGAGAGTTGACTTCACTTAAGTGAAGTTCGGAGAAAGTCAGGACTCCAGTAAATGTGTGAAAGCAGCTTCATTAACTTATTAAATCACTAGAAGACATCATTTTCAATCAACAAAGTAAAGTGTATTCAGTCTGAAGATGGCTGAAGAAGTTGGAGAGATACAGTAGTATATCCTAATGTATGATTTTGAATTGGCACTAACAGCTCACAGA
The DNA here is from genome assembly GCA_900302695.1 of Helostoma temminkii. Taxonomy (NCBI): domain Eukaryota; kingdom Metazoa; phylum Chordata; class Actinopteri; order Anabantiformes; family Helostomatidae; genus Helostoma; species Helostoma temminkii. Next base: position 14,132 of record OMLM01010015.1, on the reverse strand, counting down.
TTACAGACACTGACAACAAGTCAAAAGATTCAGTGAGTTAAGTAGATTCTAATTCTCTAATTAACTGTTGCCAACTCTCCTCTGATATTTGCTCAGTTCACCTTCTTTGTCTTCTCTGCATTTTGTATCTTGTCGATCTAAAATTGCATCAAGGAAGTGTGTTTTCTGGCTTTTCCCCAGAGGTCAAGCGGAGACATTTGCATGAGTATTTCATTTTCTCTGCACCTGTCTGAAAGAGATTAGATTGTCTATTTAATGTGGCAACACAGATCTGACTTGAAGAAACAAAACTCATTAGATTTGTGTGTTTTCCAAAAAAAAAGGAAAGAAACGAAATTACACATGGTGTGTAGCTACAAGACAAAGACTTACAGGTCTAAGAAAATCTAGGGTAATGGCAAATTTGTAAATTTGAGAAAGGTCCCCCTGACCTGTTCCTGTAGTTTGTGCTGCTTCTGTGTGTGTCCTTGAGAGACCTTCATCCAGAGAGTTTGATAATCTCCTGGACGATGTAGTCCTCTGAGTTAAAAGCCTGCCATGCTGACTTATGTGTTTTCTGTTCCTGCAATCCGCTACTCGGCTGTGATTCTTCGCCTGCTGCTGCTCCACTGAAATAGTGTGATTTGGATCATCCAAGCGGCAGGCTGAAGAGCCACAGATGGTCTGCAGGTTGTTATCAGCAAACACAGACACGCACACAACGTACACACACACTCTTGTAATCTATTACCACCTACTGCACAGTGTTTACGCCACTGCACTGATTATATCCTGCAGTAAACATAACTGTGTATATGTGTGATTATGTGTGTTTCTGTTTGTGTGTTCAACTAAAAACTTCAGGAAAAACTAACTTAAAGCTGACATTTATGTAAGTTTTACCATTTTCTAATAGGACAAAAAGATTTACTAATTAAAATGCTTTATACATTGGTTAGACACAATTAACAAATTAGTATAACACTCATTTTATAGTAGCCAATTAAATTTTTAATAATGTAAATGCAATACAAAGTCCAAGACTCCTGAAAGTTCAGCAGTTCCACTAAGCTAAATCAAGTCCATATCGTTTTTCATTTAAAATAAATTCCACTCTGCAGTGGAGGGATATTTTCTCCTGGTGACTGGTTTTGGATATATACATTGATGCTGGCAAGTCAGTGAAATAAAAAGGGGAACATTTAGCTTGGGCAGCATGTAGCTCAATTGGTAGGGCAGTTGACTCTCAACCTGTGAGTTGGTGGGTTCAATTCCCAGTCTTGGCTATATGCTGAGGTGTCCTTGGACAAGACACTGAAACCCTGTAGTAGCGCAGTTCTATACATGCAGCTGTCCAAACAACAATTTCCCCAAGGGGATCAATAAAGTATCTATTATTATTATTAAAATACTGTCCAACTTTGAAAGATACGGATGGAACAGTAGAAGTTTTAATGAGTTTCAGGTGGACTTAAGGAAGAGGGCTGCACATGCCGGTCCTCTTTTCTTTCTTATAGTACATACATGGTGTAGATAGCAGGATTAGTTTTAGCAACAAAGATATATATAAATGCCAATTTTGTATCAATACCTTCTTAAAAAAATCTCAAACTATTCTTAGATGTTGTGGCATATTGTGTGTACATCACTTTTAAAGCCTGTTATTCCTTTAAAATTGATATTTGCAAGATTTGCTTTGTTTTGGATGAGAGTGTTACACTGGTATTTTATTAATGGCAGTGTTTTCTGTATTGCTACTTGGTGAGGGTAACTGAAACTTGGATTCAGAACCACTTTAGAACATTTGGCTGAGGAACTAGTCTCCAAAACAGAGGGAGGATCGAAATTAGGTTTTTGACTCTCAGGCCAAGTTGGCTTGTAGACGAAAAAATTAACCAGCCAAACAGATTTTTTGTCAGCCAAATTAATAAATTACATTTTTGTGTCACATATACAGTTGTTTCAGTAATTTGAGACCAAAAACAAACTTAAAAGAGAACAGCTCAACATTGAAGCATATGTATTCTAATATGTTGATCTTAATATGTTGATTAAATTCATGGTTGACATTAAATTTAAAAGCATGAATATAACTCAAGAAGTCTTGCACTCAAAATTCTACTTAGTATTTTCAAATACAGATGACTTGCACATCAATCAGAGTCAACCTGTTGTGTTTGTGTATCATTAGACTCTGATACAGACAGAGTACAGAAGCAGAGCACCTGGAACAGTTGGAGGGAGAGTTGCTTACAAATCCCAAGGTTGTTGGTTTGATTCCCGGTATCCCCGATTTCTGGCCATGTGTCAATATGTTTTTTTATCACATGGCTATTTTGCTGGAAACATTTACCCAGCAGATATTGCCTCAGAGATTTACTTGCCAAACAGAAAATCTACTCACATTTGGCGCTTGAAGGGTTTTAATTTGGGATGAGGAGTAAAGTGGAAAGAAGCAGAATCTATGACAATGGTTATATCTTACTACTGGTCATAAAGTTCCTGCAGTAGACGAGGCCTATAATGTTTCTTGATGTAGATTAGTGTAAAATCATCCAGTGTAGGATTATCTGCTATTGCTTGTGAACTAATGATGACTTGGTTCAGCGCATTTCAGGAGTGCTAATAGATTTTCTTAGTGTCTGGAGTTTTCCTGGAAATAAATATGAATATAAACTGTTTATGTAAACATTCTTTCTCTCTATGACTCTATATCTGTAAAATCTATTTGGATATAAATAATGGTGCTTTTATTTACAGAATAAATAAATAGCAGGTTGGGTTTTAGATGCCTAAGAAGTACTATATGTTATAGCAGTTGTTATTTAGAGAGCAGAGTGACACAGTGAATAAGAGGTCTAGTTTCAAAATCTCCCTGACAGCATGCATCTTCTCTGCTGAAATGTCCTCGAGCGACACTGAATCATCCACCAGCTATGTGTGCTCTCTGGATCTGACCCTGCTCTTTGTTCTCTGCTTTGGAGGGAGTTACTCTATCACCAATCAATACAGCATCACAAAAATAAGTCTGGTCCCACGGTCATTTCTTAGACTGAGGAAACCACAGACTGATTGTTTTGTTGTTTACTTACTTGTTTACTTCTGATTGGTGGAGCTGAGTGCAGGCGTAGTGCTCAGGTAAGGCTGCTGCTGATTGACAAAGCTGCACGACGGACTCCGGGGACTCACAAAACTGAAGTTACAATAGGTGTAGATAAAACACGCTACACAGTCTGTGACAACACAAAGTGAAACAGGCAGCAGGCTGCATCTGAGGAACAAAGAAGACTTTGCTTCTTTTTATACATCAGCACCTGCACCACAGGGATTTCATATGTCATTTCCCAGTTTGAGTAATGCTCAATATATTGCTGAGTGTTTTAAAGTAAATGTAATGTAAATAACTTGATTATTCTACTGCACTGTTGAATAAGCTAATGTCCATATTATTACTATTATTATTATTATTTTGATTATTCAGTTCAAAGTTACAACTTGTATATTGGACTTAAATACTTGGCAACTGCTGAACCTGTATCAGGAAACAAAATCCTCTTGCAAACATGATAATCTGCCTATTTTAATTGGTCGTATCTATCTTATCACTCCTACAGTGTCCAAGAGAACTTGGACTCATAATTAACCTTAAAAGTTAAAATGAATCTGCACAGAACAGACACGGTTTTTAAACCCCCAGCAGACCTAGTGTAATGTGTGTGGGACATATGTTTTAAGGGACAAGAGATTTATGTTTATATATAGATGTATATTTTATTGTTACAGTGGTTGAATTATGTTATAAGGATTAAAATGTATTTGTGTGTGTGTGTGTGTGTGTTTGTGTGTGTTTTTCAGGCTGCTGACCCTCTTCACATTCAGTCTGTGCCAGTGACCTGGGTGAAGGAGGGAGGCATGGTTCAACTAGATAAAAAATACCTGCAGGTGGACTACAAGGGAGTCAGCACTGATAACATTGTCTACACCATCCTTGCTTCTGATGGACAACCTAAATATGGTAAAAATTTCTTTAGTATTCGTTAATAATGCCAGTTCACAAGATGAATTAAGGATCCAAGGTCATATTCACAAACATTCTTAGCAAGGGCACTTGGCTTAGGAGGAAATAACACAATTTCAAAACTCATCACTCACCACAAGTTGCATCAGATGAATTTCTGAGCTTGAAAATCCAAACATCCAGTGGAATAAATGAACTGTGTCATAACATGACTGAAAGCAAACAGTTTGCGTGATCAGTTCTAATTGAAGTTTTGACATACATAGCTCATCACTGCTGCACTCTTGTCTTTTTGCAGTTGCCACATATCTCAAAGCGAAGGCTTTGATTTCTGGAGTTACAGAATTATTGCTTTGGGCGGGAGATGTGAGCTTGTCTCTAATGAGATCGACCACAAACATAATCCCTGCACGATCTAATCTGTAGCATTTCATTAACTCACTGTTATTTGGAGAATATTCCTACTACATCTAGGTCTTTCTGCCATTTTGCCCTGTGCTTAAAAGTGCTTTACTGTTTTTTATCACAGCATATCATTAACTTTGCACTTTACCAGGATCTAATCTTAACTGTAAAGGTAAAAATATCAGAAATCATAATTTTTTTTGGTAGCACAGGAAGTTTTATCAGTATGGTACCTGGAAGATTGCATTTACTCGAAGCTGTTTTATTTTGACATCATTTCAGGGTTTCTAAGTGGTTTCTAGGTGTCTACTCCTCAGCATTTTATTATTAAAATGTCCCAAATCAAATTAAACACAACTTTTACGTTTTTAAAGTTCAGCTCCTGCTGTAATGGGATATGAGTCTGGGCATTTACAGTGTGTGATGTATAATAAATGAGGGAAACGGCTCATCACCTTCATCTTCCCTGTCCAGGTGAGGTGGTCCTGGTGTCCATGCCAGCTGACGGCCCACCAGAGGGATGGCGTCCCTCGTTAACCGACGAACAAGGCTTTACAGCCACTACTTCTTTTACTCAGCAGGATGTCAACGATGGCACAGTCTGGTACCGTCACTTTGGCAGGGGCACCGACAGTGATTCCTTCCAGTTCCAGGTTAGTGATTGTTACACCTAATATACAGGGGATATGTTTTAGCTGTTTGTCTCACAGGCATGTGACACAGTAGATAGCTTTACTTTGAATCAGTACAGCTCTGCGCACCAATAGCTTTTTACTGGCAGCTGTATTTCTAAGTGTGCTGTAGCTACATAGACAACTAAACCTGCGTCTTTGTTGCTGGTAGTAATGCTTCAATTCTTCAAGTGTAAAGAAAACTGGAGTTCTACGTTGCTTCCTGCAAGTCTGACTTAATGTAAAACTAATAAATCAGGCAAAAAAAGAGTTTGCTTGCTATAGCAGCCCATAAATATATATATATATATAGGATTTTATATATATTATATATAGCCATGGAGGCCACATTCTAACAACTCCTCCAAAGAAAAAGAGGTCAGTCTCACAAAAAGCTTTGTTTGATATTTCATTGATGTACAGAGAAGAAGCAACAAAGAAATCAGCTGTGACTCACAAAATGGAACCAAATTGCTTGGTTCAAACAAGAGACAAGAAAATATGGACTGTATCCATATTATACCATTGTTATAAGACAAAAATATATTTTTAAGTAAACACGCTAGGTAAAATATAAATTGTCTTATAGCAGACTATTGTAAGTAGTTAGGAAACTGTACTGTACATATAATTCATCATTAAAAACTAAATAAACAGACAGTGAAAACCTCAGAGGGCTGTTTAAAAACACCTCAACCTAAAAGAAAAAGCAGAGGAGACGGTGGCAGAGATGCAGGTTGTCGTCCTTTGGTTTTCTTTGGCGCCCTCGTTCTTCTCTGCTCTGTTCTTTGAAGTTCACGCTCGCGCTCACATTCCCATGTTCCCTTGTGTTTACCTCCTCTCTTTTTTTCCAGCCTTCAACCTTTCCGTCATCTCTCCTGCTGGCTTGATTTATCTTTTCCCACCACCACATCTTCCCCCCCTCCCCCTGTCCCTCATTTACCTCTATCTACCACTACTATTATTTTTATGATAACCATGAAATTGCATAGCTATGCATCTGTAAAACTCGGCAGTTTATAGGAATTCATAAAAAAAAATTGCTTCACTGTGTATGAATACAAACAACACTTTTTAAGTTATTTCATTTTGTTACTTGTCTTTAAGTGTATTATAGTAATATAGTGTATTATGCTATCGATTTTTTTCTCATTCAGTACAAACCTTGGCACAAAACTTCCTGTGTGAATGATAGATACTTAAAAATCTTGATTAATGTTAATGACACTAAATTACTTGCAAATTGGCTTCAAATCCGAGACGTGCTACCTAAACCGATGTGGTTTTCATCATGCCACGGTTAGAGTGTTTTCATGGCAGTTTGCTACACCTCAAAACCATTAAAATAACGAAACCGGCAGCCAAAAGCTTGTTGCTGCAGCCTATTTTCTCTCTCCTTCGGTGGGCCACCCACATTTTGGCGCCATCTGTGCTTTTCATTTACACTGGAGTACTGGATTCATATCAAATTCTCAAGTGTCATTTTGAAGGGACGCAGGCAAGCGGAGGCGAGCAAAAGACAAAGAGCAACCACAGACTGAACTACTGGAAACATTTTGTGCCATTTGTCAGAGGTGACGATTATTTTGTCGGAGTTGAATTATCATCCTGTCTTGTTGGTTTTTTATCAAAGTGTGAGGTACTTTGTTTAAACCGAATGATATGACACTCATTCTGGTTCTGCTCTGCAGCAACACAGAAATTGGCTGTGTAATTCTCAACACAAATATTCTCTCTTGCTCCAACTTGTGATTGTGCAAATCAAAACCATGTTCAAGTCAGAGAAGGTAATTTAGTGGGGTTTTTTCCTTCAGCAACAGAACTAGACTCTTAAACAGTATTCTGTGAATAAAAGAACTAATATAGTGTTAATTTTAATTTGTCAGTGAGAGACTATGAAATAAAAACTGTATAAAAATTGTGACAAAGTCAAAATTCTGAGTAAAAATTCAGAACTTCAGTATTTTTTATATTGTCCATAATCCTTTTCCATTCCAATTCCATTCCTTTTCCTGTCATATTTTTTGCCAGCTCTGTAATAAAGGCATAAAATACCCCCCTCACAAAAAAACAAACACAAAATGATTCATTCCCCAATGGAAATTAGGTGTTTTGGAAGAGGCATTAGCTGATTAGCAAATGTGTGCTCTCATGGGAGATTCTATTCAGGGGGTTAAATAGGGCTTCAGTAATCATTAGGGGTGCATTTTGTGTTAAATTTAGAGGAACCACATAAAACTTGAATTACAGTGCATTTGCATTTAGTCATTTATGTATTTAATTGCATACAAGTTCTGTTTTCGGCAGTTTTTTTGAATATTGGGAGTGAGGTTTTTGGCTGAATTAGTTGTGTTGAGCTATTTCAATTGTTCTTATTCTATTTGATCATTGCAAACAGCCTTTTTCTAGCACATTTATTTGTACATATTTGCACAACTGTATGTTTAGTCGTCACAATTGTAAAAATCTTTATTGAACAAATTTAAACTGGGACTATTTAGTTTTTTTGGTCTTTGGACACATAGATTTGAAGTAGCACCCTTTGAAGTAACAAGTAACTATACAAAAATAGTTACTTTGAAGTAACTATTGCTAATATTTTAAAAGTCAACTGCAAAATTACTTCATCACTTTGAAACACTTTTGTGTCTATGTAATTCATACAAGTCATTCCACACCTTTATTACTGGCTTTAACTCCACGTTACTGACTTTATGTGACGTGAACTCAGGCCAGGAACTGTGTTGTTACTATCATCTAGCTTAAACTACAGCATAAAGCAACAACATGACAAACTAACCTTAGATATGTGTAAGTGCTCATAACTACATAATTAGCACAAAGGGCGTTTGTGTTTTGTTGTTGTGTGGATGTAATGTTACAAAGCTGATCTTTAGAAGAATATGAGAAGTAAAATACCAACCATGATGGTTCCACATGCAAACATTAGGAAGCAGTTTGTGAAAGCAGTCAACTGCACTAACTTGACCTGATGTCAGTAAATACAGCCTCACATTCTCTAGAGATGATGGGAGAGGTTTTACAGTATTTCACTTTGACAAACTGATTGTATGTGACATCAGTTTCATTTCTGAGTGATGGTGGGGCTCTGATTTTGTCCATAAGACACGTGTATTATAGCATAAAGCACATCTAGAGCTGTTTTACTATTAATTTAATTCTAACAGTATACCACATAAAGATGGTGTGCCATTTATGTTTTATGGAATTAGCCACATAATCAATAATTTACTGCTGCAAAGTCATCTTCAATAAATCCAGCTGACTCAGCACTGACGCTCACACACTAGTGATTGGTGGCGCTGACATGAAGCATCATGCTGGTGTTACATTACTTCAGACTGACACAGCGTGCTACAAGTTTCTTTTCCCCCAATCTCGCTGATGTGACAGGAGCAAGCAGAAGCAGCAGAATATGTAAGCAGTGACAAAAATTGGCTTTTAGAATGAACAACCAAGGCAGCTGCTGTTGCATCACAGTATGGCTCGAGTGAGGGGAAATAGAGCACCACACAGTTTGATATAAAGCTTG
>OMLM01010012.1:50571-67916 GCA_900302695.1 Helostoma temminkii | reverse complement strand
GGCCCTGAGTCTTTGTATTCCGGGTCTTCAGTTGCTGACCCATCCAACCTGCCTGCCTGCCTGTTGCTTGTTATTGTTATTGGTTGTGTGATCTGCTGTTCTTTTCTCTCTTTGTCTTTTTTTTCTTATTTGGGGGTTAATTGCTGTAGATAAGATTGTTAAATTACCAACAGCAGCTACCTACTGACATCTCCATTCCTGTCAGTGTGTCATGGCCGTCAACACCGTTTTGAATACACTGCATATAACAAACAGATGTAATTCTAAATTGTTTGTTAGCTAAAACAAATTAGCTATTATATGGCCATATGTTTTTAATAAATTACAGGTAATGCTCTCATCTTGCATCACAAGTGTAAAATATGCCCTAATTAGACTAAATTAGGATTATTAATTGGAAATTAAAATAAATATCTGGGAAGAAGTGAATTTTCAATAACCTGATCTTAATGATTTTGCTAATTGTATGGGTTTTTAAATTTATTTTTATTACTTATGTCAGGTTACGATAAACAATAGAAATCCCAGGCTTTTGTATGGCTCAGCAGGTTGATACACACCAGTTTCAGCTGTGGCAGCAGTTCCCGCTGTTCCTGCAGCAGCATCCTGCACCCCCTCCCCTCAACAGAAACCAGCGCTGCGTCCAAATAGAGTTGTAGAAACAAGAGAATCCGGGGCTTAAAGAACAAAAGAAGAGGCCAAGTTCGAGCGAGGCGGAAAAAGTCGGCAAGATTAGAGCCATCAATCCCAGCATCTTTAGGACCTAGCAAGGCCTCCTTATGGGATCAACCGCAAAGTTAGAATAGAGGCTAAGGAACTTTTCTAGTCCACTGCTGCACTCCACTGTCCTACCTACTTCCCTCCCATTTCACAGCAGCACCAGTGCTGGGGTTGCGAGAGGTGAGTGGGTGGGCAGGTGGAGCCGTTGGAGAACTTTCCCTGAACTCTTATGAGCTTTGCATCTCCTCCTTTCATCTCAGGTCACTGTCAGTAGAGGGTTTATCTCGTTAAATGCGTCCCAGAGATGAAACAGGGACCATTGCTGCTGAACACTAAGGGGCCAGGCCAAAGCAATTTTACTTCTTCAAATACTTCAGAGTTCCGCTTTCTTTGTGCTAAATATGGGTCATTTAGTCATGAGGCGCAGTAACCCCGCTGTCTCTACCCGATTAATTAACTTGTGACTGGAAAATTCCACAAAGCGTGAAATTGTAAGGAATAAAATGGATTGCACAGAGGATCCCATATTTTATTCCTTCACAACTGAATGAGTAAAATAAGGAAAGCCACCACAAGGGAACGGAGAGAATTTCTATTATGATTCTGTAGCTTGGCAGATATAGCAGCTAGTCGCACTGGGAGAAAATATCTCAGCCCGGCCTTGATGAACACAGATGCATACCTAGACGACATGTTTGGATCAGTCAGATAAAGACACTGTCAGGAAACAAAGGCGCTGACAAAACTGACAAAAGACACAGTCAAAACCCTGACAGTTATTGAAATGACTTGCTTTTATGAAAAGCCTGTATTTTCTCACTCATGTGTTATTTGGTTATTGTCAGTCTCCTTGCGCTATTGTTGTCGCAGTTCATCCCAGGCTGCTCAGATAATAAAACTGTAGCAGCCACGGTGAACACAATGGCAAAACAAATGACTATCAGAGGCTGTGCTTTACCTGGTGTCTGTGTGCCTTTCTATGCTGCACACAGGTAAGTCTGATGGCTCACTCAAATCATCAACGCCACCCGTCTGTCTGCTTTGTTATAGTAGATGTAATGCACAGCAGTGTCTAATTTGCTCATGCTTTGACCAATTTTCAAACAATTTTTAGTTTCACAATAGAATCTGAAATTTGTGTCAGTGGGCAGACAATAAAGAGACAGCTTTGAGGAGAAATGATTTCTACAGACATTATGCAGTACCAGATGCTTTAGTATTAATTGTATCTGTGCCTCTTTAATTTGCTTGCTAAACCTTCCTGGAGCATAATGCAGAACTGCTCACTTCTCTGACAGCTTTGTTTATACCGAATTTGTGCTGATATAAACCACTGCGGTGTTAATTAATCTCCTTGATTTTTTGCCTTTAGAACCACTTCATTGGTCTTTAATTTTGTTTTGTGACTAACCAAAAGTGCAGTCACTTCACTTTTTGGATTGGTATGTAAGCATTTGTGCATTGAATGATCCATAGTGAAGTAACCAAATGACCACTAACCACCACTGTTAAAAATCTTAGTATAAACCTTACAAAGCTAAAACACATGCTTACCATACATCAAGTGTGCCTGATAAATCCCTATGATTCAGCTCTGCTTGATTGGAACCTACTGCGATAACTGATGGAAACACTGAAAATGTCTAGAGGTCCATTCAAAATTACAGTTGTATAGATCATTGGCTTTAAAGCTATAGTATGCAACATAAGCTAACATTAATGTGAGACTCAATCCACTTTACTCTGCCCAGTCCTCCCAGAACTGACTATTAATAGTTAACAGATTAATAGATTGATAGATCAGTTAGGTGGAACCTGTTGCTTAATTTATTTTTTTGAGTTTGACCCTTCAGAAATGTGTCATCAAATTACAATAAATACAAAGATTTAAAGCTTATTAAACAGAAATTATTAGATGAGTCTGAGTTCATGCAAAGCGCTGACAGCACCTCTCCACAATAGGATACATTTTAGAGCATTTTTACATAAAAAGCTGTAGTTGCAGGAGTAGGTGAGCGACTCTAAATTTAAAGTTCTAAATAGTATCACAAATGAATCATATTATGTAGCTTGTAAGGATTATAACTTTTATGTGCAGACATGGTGTTTTGACTCAATCTAGCCAAAATCACCACAATCAAAAACGCTTTTTATGTAATGTTATTGTTGTTATAATTGTTTCTCATGCAATTAAAATATACATTTATGTTGACTGTATTACTTTATCTGCAATAAACCCCTTTCATATTATAGTGAACTGTGTAGTTTAATTTGTTTTAGTCTGTATCTTTTTTCACTTTGTCATTATTCAGCTAGACTGAACTCTCTACAGAGAGAGACAGGCAAACACAAACAGTAGGCGGGTCGACCGAACTCACCATAGTGAGCTTTGGGAAGAGAGACAGGGGGGAGATCACTGTCACACAGAACCACAGTGGGACTTTCAGCTGCTCCACTGGGTTGATCATCACATCACCTCACAAGAGCTGTAGTTTGGGAGAAGCTATGACCCAGTCTTCTGGCCACCACAATAATTTGGTTCTTGTCAAACTCACTTTTCCTGCTTCTAACACATCAACTTTGAGGGCAAACTGTTCATTAGCTGCTTAATAAATTCACCAACTAACAGGTGCCATGATAAAGAGATGCCGCTTCACCTGTGAGTGGTCATAAAGTTATACCTTGTTGGTGTATGTTTCTGCTGCTGTAGCTACGTCCACATTAACCTCATCTGTGCTGGACACTGTGCGTTGCTGACGTGTTGTCACTTTTGGCTTCACTTCCTTGTAAGTGCTGTGATATTTTGGCCTAGTCAAGTGTTTTTAAAGTGATTATTTTACCACATCCTTTACCTGGTTGTTGTAGCAGTGATGGCACATCTCCAGATCTAAGCCATTATGTTCATGACCGTTTATAATATTAGTAATCATGGTGTAACTTTTAGCCATTCAATTCTAATTCCTGTGGGTTTTTACGATCAGAGGTTGTTGTGATGAAATTGCACAGAGAGGAGGATGTGCAAGTGTTATATGTATTACCAGAATAAATCACTTATGCATTCTTTGTCTTATCCACATGTAATCCAACACTGCTCTGTGAAGGATGTTTCACAGAGCTCAGGGGAACGCGGCAAACAGGCGCAATCCATCTTGGTCCTAATTAGAGACGTCTTGGCTTTATTGGCGTGAGAAGGACCGGATACTGTTCATAACATCAGCTCTTGTCCGGCATTAGTGCTCGGGGATCTATTCCTCATCAAATTTCTGCTAACTAAATATAACGTTAACACTCCTGAGGGCCGTTTTAATGACGTTAATGGGCACAACAGCAATGCATCACTGTAGCACCAGCGATAACAGTATAGAATATTCTCAGGGGGGTTTCAGAACGTATGGAGCAGTCACTTATGCATGTGTGTGTGGCAATCATCAGTCTGTTGAAAACATCTTTAGTTACATTTCATGGGTGAAACTACAGAAGCTGCTGTAAGACATAACCTGCTGCTACACCGTGGAAGAGTGATTGGTAATTCTGTATTTCCTGCACTGAAACACACGGGCCCCATACACAGATATGGATTCGTGGGTACATGCAGTGTAGAAACAGTCCATAAAACAAAAAAATTTAATAAACAAACACACTATAAATCAGCTTAAAGAAATCACAAGTAAAAGATCGAAGATTAGTTTGGCTCAAATAGTAAAGCTTGTGTATAAGCCCACATGAGTCTTTTGCACCTGTCAAAAGTAATTACAATGTACAAAGTGACTGCACTAATTTGGGTGTGCTAATTTGTGAGATGGATGATGTGTTATATTAAGAATTCATTACCAAAGCTGTAATTAAATATAACCATTTGTTCTATATTAGAAGTATGTAATGGAAGAAGACATTCATTTGCACAAGTGTTACAGGAATCAGGCAGCGATGATAGGATGAAAAAGTCTAAACTTGTTGGTGTGTCTTAATCAACCAATTCAAACACACACACACACTCAACCTCCACCATAACTTTGATTACTAGACTGTGCTTTCATTACAGCTTCATCTGTGTTTAAGACCCTAGGAAATAAATTCTGTGTTGCAGGCGAAAACGTATTTTTCCATAGAAACTGTGTGGCAAATGTAAATGTGCAGGTGTGGATTGCAATAAAGGTGCACTATCAATTTGTTTATGTTAACAGCTGTTGACTATGTGCGATGTGAAAGTGAGAAAGTTAGAGAAGCGAGCATGTAATATCAGCAGTTCAGTCTCCAGGCTGACACATGGGTGTTTCCCCGACATGAGCTTTAACCCCAAACTGCTGGAGTGCCTGTGGTTGTACTGGGCAGCTTGGTACTGTGTGAATGTGATGAGAAGGAGCTTCTGATTTAAACTACCCAGACTAAATAGAGACTAAAACAAAAAACTAATTATAACTGCAGTAGTTTTTTTAAACCTACGCAGTGGTACCTCTCTGTGTGGAGTTTGCATGTGTCTGTGTGGGTTAACCTCAAACAAGCCAGACATTTGCACTTAGGTTAATTGGTGACACTAAATTGCCTGTAGGTGTGAATGTGAATATGAATGGTTGCCTGCCACTCTGCATCAGCTCTGTGATAGACTGGTGACTTGAATGGACCAGAACAAGCAGCGAGAGTGATGAATGGATAATTGCCACTTTTGACCATTGGTGACTGATGCACATAAATGCAACATAACTACAAAAATTATACCGACTGTGTTAAGTTTACTCTGTTTTTGTGAGACAAACAGAAGAGGTTGTGTAAGCTGCTGTTTGTTTGCACTCTGATCACAGATGGGTTTCTCAGCTGAGACAGAGCAAAGTTTCAGGCTGGAGTTCTCAGACATGAAGGAATTTCGACAGAGAGAGGAGAGAAGGCTGCTGCGATTCAACACGTCTAACAGCTGTAGCCTTTATTACACATACAGAAACGTATGAATAATTCCTCTAAACCGAATGTCTCATTTGCCATTAGATGGGTCAGCATTTCCTACTGCTGGTTTCTAGGTGCATACATTAAAAAAATCAGCAGCATACATTAGTTGTGTATCACGCATATATTAGAATATCATCTGTGCTGCACAGAGGTAACAGATTACATGATAGTGGTAATATTTCTCATATGTTAATACCTTCGCACCCTTTCCACTTTTCAGCCTGGAAACTTTTAAAAAACTGATTTACATTCACATGTGTAACTCCCTCTGTAACGTGTAATTCCGACAAGTCCCTTTATTATGTGAAACGATTAGATGAAATTAAAGCTCAAAGCTGTTGATAGCATCAACGGTTTACTGTGGGTCTGTGCAATGAAACTTCTTTTCCCATCGATGAGCTCCATTCCCTTGGTGGACTGTGTAATTACAAAATCCTCATTAGATTATGAAACTATACAGCATATGGTGAGAGGAGGAGATTCCTTTGATGTGGTCTTGTAATGACTGCAGCAAAAAAAAAAAAAAAGAGCGAGCAACTGAGAGTGAGAGAGAGAATCGCCTGCCTTTGCTTCATTTGAATCTCTTGAAAGAAATCAAAGCTCTGAAATCGAGGATTTCTGTACTTCGCAACTCCCCCACCCCCAGACACTCCTGACACCTCTGACTCCTCTGAACTGACTCAGACCAACCGGAAGTCTGACATTAACCCTGGAAACTGTCTTGATACGCACAGGCTGGCGGTATCAGGGCCTTTTTATTCACTCCGAATGTTTGTCATTTCGCCGAAGGATGCCTTCAGTAAAAAAGAATGAAGCTTGATGTTTGGGGAGGCGCTTGCTCCTTGTACAACATGAGAGAGATGCTTTAGGCAGCACTTGTCTTCAGTTCTTAGTGCAACACATTTCACAGACTCGATGTTTAGAAGCGCATAGCAGACTGGGAAACAGTAATTCAGTGTAACTGTGATTGACGGGCAGAAACAAGCAACTGTGTCTATAGAAAGCACAGAGGGTGTGTTCCAAGGAGAATTCAAAGTCCATTCAGAAACTCGAAGAACCGAGACAGTATCTCTTTATCACAGTTTTCTGTCTCTGTCAAGCATCTCCTGTCTTATAGGTTCTTGTACTTTCCTGAAAGTGAAGCATTTAAAAAGATAAGGATAAACGATGCTCGATAGTAATCTGCAGCAGTGTTTGTTAAACTGTTGCGTGAGATCCAAATTGACTTACAGGCCTGTTGCTGGTGGGTTTCTTTATGATGAGGATATGAAATTTCTTTATACTTCTGCTTCCGAGAGCAAGTAAAGCTAATTTCTCACTGGGGTTTTCAGCTAAAAACGTTTAAGAACGGCTCGTTGAGAGAACAGAGTTATGTGTAATATGGGATGATTTGCAGATGAGACAGATATAATCAGCAGGAGGTTGTAACAGGGTTATTGAACATAATGTTTCCTAGCCAATTAGGTCTGTTGGTAATAGGTGGCTACACTTTTTCCTCAAATACTGTTCCCCTTAAAACACCCAAGATTAACCTTAGGCAAAAACGTAGCATGACTATTATTGTTGGAGATCTGCACCCAAATCTACTGTAACCTGAGGGCTGCAGGTAGAGCTACCTCATGGTGCTGTGGTCTTCTCTGTAGCTAAAATTGCTAAAATGCAGCATGGTTATTAGCATGGGAAGATTAATTGATTCATTTCTATGCACAAACACGCTCAGGCATAATGAAAGTGCATCACTAGATTTCAATTTCTTATTGGAAAGAAACTAAGATTATTACATGTTTACATTGAAAATGCATAAATAGACTTTGTCTATTTAGACATGACTGACTTTGATATTATTTTCCCTCTTTAATTAACCTTTATATTAATGTGCACACAGATGTATGCTTTTTTGTGTGTAACCTTATAACTCACCTGAAGCTGCGACATGTTGTGACCGTGGAGGCGTCTGCCAGCGGCACTGTCTCAGGCTCAGACTCATCTCCAGCTACTACTTCCAAGAGTGGTGAACAAAGTATTGCAGGTTTTTTCCAAGTGCTGCTGGATAACAGATCCACTATGTCACATTTCTCCTTTAGTACGTTTCTGAAAGACCTGCTTGTGAAAGCTTCATTTATGCTGTTCACTGGTGAGTTGGATGTTTAAAAAGCACATAGTTTTTAATGCTGAACTCAATTGTTGTATTATTATTAAAACATGGTATGTATTCATCCTTACTTTTGTGAGCCAGGTGTATTAAAAGTGAAGTGTACTGTAAACTAAAACAAACATTGGTTGTCTGAAACACAGAACTTGAGATAAAGGCCACATTGTGTCTTAGTTTTATTCATCTGCATTGTCAAATCACATCATATTGCACTGTGTTGAATCGGTTTATGGTCAATAGCACGGCATCGTGATTCGCATGTGAATCGTATCTTATCAGTAGTTGTATCTTAAATTTAACAGATCAGTTACAATGTATTAATATGAATGTATCAGCCTCCCTCCAGTCAATCCTAATGGTTATTGGGTTTGGAGGATGACGTTTTTCCAGTTTCAGTTCCCTTCAAACAAAAGGATAAGACATATTCACAGGAATTGTAAAGAAATAAAGAAATGGAACTGGACTCAGAATGAGTTAAATGATATCAGAGTGTACTCACTGTGGAAGGCAGAGTGAGATACAAAAGACTATCATTTGGAACAATTTACGAGAAACTACAAAGCAGGGATAAATCTGTCTCAGAGCTGTGGATTTTTAAATAAATAAATCATATAACCTGCAGATTTACAACAAAACGCTTTACAATTCAACACTGTAATTTCATCCAGTGTAGAAACAGCAATGTTCTTTTTATTTTTCTTAATTGTTTTTATTTATTTATTCTGGAAGTGCTGAAAACCAACTTTGGACCATTTGCATTCTCAAATATAAGATAAACTAATTGCAACAACACCAAGGAATAGCAATACAGTGACTGAAATAAGTGAGGTCTAGTGTTAGGTGACCCTAATGAAGTGTCAGTGTTGCCATTGTAATGACACTGTGTCTAATACACTGACCTGCCAGCCTGTTTGGTATGAATAGCTCCATATAATGTGCATCAGTCTTACAATACCATAATCAAGGCTGTTGTATTCAGGCCATATTCACTTCAACCTCACTATAAAGCACTTCAACATAACACCTTCACTTTCTGTTTAACATCATTTTCCAATGGAGGATATTTGTCCATAAAACAAATTGGACACATGGAAGTTTTTTTTTCAATAGCTGATGACACATTTCGCTCATAACCATCAAGTTTAATTTTATAGCTCAGAATCACAGCCCAGCATTGACATCAGTGAAGCCATGGCTAAAACATCATCAGCGTTAGCAAGTAAACAATTCAAAAACACATAGCTTTCGTTACACAACCATAGTTTATTACTGATGTAATCATTTACACGCAACAGAAGTGTCAGCAATACCTACGGATAGGTGATCAGAAAATCATAGTTGAGTAAGTAGTTAAACAGATACATTGTTGTCATCACCCAGCTGGCAACCAGATGCTGTGTGTTATTTATGCTGCTGCTCTCTAAAATCTGAACTCCAGAGATCTGATTCAGTAACGAAATCTGGCAGAAGTGCCAGAAAATGGCACAGTGATTTTCAGAAGAAAAATATGTCATGACTGGATCCAACTATCTCTTACCAGCTGGTAGATTCGAACAGTTTATACCTTTCACATGGATTAGCTCTGCAGTCTACAAAATCCCAACCGTATCTGGGCTGAAAGGACCATGTAATACACACATTATATAATGTGTTGTATATTGATTCTGGTTTGTTTTACCTTTCTGTGTCACGGAACACGATGTTGTGCGATGCGGTTGTGTATTTGATTGAAAATCACCATGGATATCTGCTGCTCAGCCATGTTTTTATAGTTGAAAACTACTGAAACTACACTTTGTTAGAGATGAAAGACTGATAAAACCACAATTTGTGCTGAATATTTGCAATGCTTACAACATACTGACCTTCTAGTCACCCTGTTCAATAGATGAAAAATCCCCTGTAAAGGACATATTATTCTAGAAATTAACATATAGGCAAAGGTCACCATTGTATTCCACTACAAGCAGTACAGTGTCAGAGATTAAATCCTGCTGTTCGGTAAGGCTAATCACATGGAGTCCTGCAAAAAGAAGTGCTGCATGATCAGTACTTAAATAGGATTTACTCCACTTTTTGATGTCCATAGATTTCAAGAAGAAGTGTTCAGAGTTTTCCATAGATTAACTGTAGTCCAGAAGTAAGTCTCTATTTACAGAAGCGTCCTTTGAATTACTCTCCTCTCCTTAGATGATCTGACAAAGAGCAGAAGTGAGTCACCTGTGACAGAAGAAAATTATGTTAAAATGAAATCAGAAAGTGTTCCATGTTCTAGTAAATTAATATCACTGAAAATTGCAAATCTTTATATAACGTTTAAATAATAATCAACATCTTCACTTTGTCACGTAGACTACACTGTATGTCTGAGTGGCATATCACAAACAATAGACACACACCATATATTTAATCCATAATGTTCAATATTCTTGCAGTTTACTTTTCATGTACTCTGCTTAGAAAGGACACATTCCTCTCACAGGGTTAAACACAACTAAAGGTCTAACACTAAAATAAAAAGGGTTTGTTTAGCTTTTAGTTCAAGGACCAGATGGAGGCGCTAGAGAAAAAATATAGAATAAGCATGAAGCCGCTGTTCACTCTGTTCACTCTACAACTTTTAGCCTGTGAACAGAAATGTTGCTTTATAAGCTGCGACAAACCTCAGTGGTGTAGAAACAATGATATCAGATCATTTTTCAAAAACCTCCAGTACCTAATCTTAACAAACCAAATAAGTTACACATTATACTGTGTACTACTACTACCAATAAGAAGCTGCATTTCAAGCCGCTAGCCAAAAAGCTAAAGGATGAGAAGTATATTTCACCAGCTGGAAATGTTATGTTTTTATTTTTAGTTTATCTCAGTCAAACATGCAAAGATACTTATTGAGAATGTATAAAGAGAAGAACTAGGTTTGCTAGCTAAGTGTAGAAATGCAGTGATGGAATATAGTATGAAGGCCACACTTGAAAATATTGTTTCTACCGGTCACTTCAGTTAGGGTTGTTGGAAACATTGTGGTTTTCTTTAACAACTTTTCTTTAACCAAGACTGTGAGAGTCTTAACAGCCAAAACAGTTTAGTAAGTAGTTCACAGTAAGTTATAAGTAATATATTAGATTTTTTACAGAGTGACACAGAGAGTAATATATTACTCTTCCTGAGTAACTTGCCCAACACTGGTTCCAAAGCTGGATTTTTTGTTATTAGCAGCATTAGAAATGTCCATGGCAGTTTGAATAAGCTTCTTACTTACAAACATAACAGTCCATAACAACTTTCACTTTACATGTAGTCATATCAACAATATTAATATAAAATATTGTTTAGTACAGTTCTAAGGTTCATTAGATGGTAACTGAATTCTACATCGTCTTAAAGTGAAAGCTGTCTCAGGTCTCACTGTGCAGTACAGTGGCTCCTTCTGACAGGGTAGAAACACCTGTGGGATTCTTTCAGCTTCAGTATCCTTTGAGTGCCTTATAAAAGACTTATATTGGCTTCATGTATCACCATATTGATCTCTTATACAGTACTCAAGATAAAGGATGCTGCTGATTGGGTCTGTGCTCCCCACAAACTCCCCTCCAGTTCAATGCTGTCAGACTCTGAAGACCTCCATTCTCCTTGAGATTAAATTGCCTGTCATGAAGCTTGGTGGCTGACTGGCAGCTCCTCTGCACCTCCAAAAGTACATTTTGGAAAAGACTCTCAAGGAACATAACATAACAACCTTCATAACAACGTCTGCTATCGATTCCAGCCGTCTGTCAGCCGCAATGTAGGTTTGATGGACTCGGAGAAGCTGCTGCCAAACTTGTAAGGCTCCATTATTGATGCTGAACTTCTGATAAGAAACAGACAGCTCTGACAGCCTGGTTAGATTAATTCACAAATGAGCTGTTTGACACAGAAGAGGGCAGAGCTGTAGCACGGCTGCGCAGCATCATATAAATCATCCTCAATTATGCAGAAAAGCGAAACGATCCAAAAACCATCAGGCTATTACTTCACCAGAAAGCCTACATGCTCATATCAAACACAGGGGGAAGAGTTTCCATAAATTTAGGTTGGTGCAGCACTTTACTGGTCACTGAACAGGCTGCAATAAATTCTTCCCTTTACAGGGTCATTTACATTTGGAGCTGTCACCGTGATTAATGTGGTACTAATCTGAGAATAATTCCACGCTGAAAAGACAAAGAGCAGAGCGACTTCTTGTCAGAAGAGAAAATGTCTTCAGAGATGGATCTGCATTGTTTCTCACTTCAGGAGGGGTGTGGGGGGTCATTAACAGTATTTGAGTGGTTGTCTGAAACAATGCTAAAAATACTGAGAGGGAAAACTAAGTCTTCAGTGGGTGTTGCATTCATTTAGCTGGTGTCTGACACGTGCTAATTTAACTGGCAGAGGATTCATTTCCATTTAGTGCCTGAAGCAGGGTTGACTGAAAGATTTAACAGAGCAGGTGCATGTGCTTGTGTTTGTGTAATTCGGTGTTGTAATTGGCACACAGCAGTGTCCTTGTCAGCAGTATGTTCTGTGTTTTAACTATGACGAGTAGGGTTTTCATAGCATGGGTATTTTAAAGCTGCACTAGGCAAGATTTTTATGTGAATGTCAAAACACAAAGCTTGGACACTGCAGAGTCGTCTTTACCCAAATTAAGTTTTACTGTCGGAGCTAGTGGGGAATGTTTATATGAATATTTACAGTAGAGTTACATTATAAGTCTTTGACTACACTGAGTGGTGATGAGAGTACTGAATATATATTCTGACTGTGTAGGTTGGATAACTAGGGTAGGTTTCCATTTTGGATCTAGTTCCAGCTATGCAAATTAACCAAATGTGTTCATCTCCTGTCTATTGGCATATCTCATACCAAAGCTTCAATCAGTTTTAGGTTTCATTTTATTAGAAAAGAGGAATGGAGAAACCAGTTGCATCTGTCTCTTTCCTGGTTTAAAGTAACAAACTAAACCTCAGGTCTCTCTCAAAACAAGTTTTCTCCTGCAGTCAGTATTTTCACTGAGTGAATAGTATTTCCCATACTCTAATTTATTTGTTATCTTTATTTGACCTGCCACTTAATCAGAACAGCAGAAACTATATATGACCTAAGAAGTATTGCTCTGTAACAACATTAGAGGAAAAGTTACACTAGTTGCTGCAGTGACTTTAAGATAATTTGAGGGTAACACAAACTGGATTGTGTGTTTTTATAGTTCAGCGAGGCCAAAGAAGTGGTGGCCATTCTCTAGAGAAATGATCTAACTGGTGACATTGCAGCATCCCAACTTTTTGGGAATTGAGTATTTATTCATTCATTCATCTTCTGAACTGCTTAGTCCCCACAGGGATCACGGGAATTGAGTATTTATTCTGTTATTTATTTATTACATTAAAAACTACCCCAAATATCATTATTTGCTTAGAGCTAAATTGAATGTCTTTAGATTTTACTGATGGTTGGATAAAGCATTTGATTAGCCGTTAGCTGAAAAGTAACGGTGCCTTTGTACAGTAGCACTGCAGCAACAAAAGCTGCACTACACGCACACACAGACACAAAGTCTGGCAGTCTCAAGTGTAATAACGTTACCCACTTCTCCTGCATACTCCCCTAGCCCTTGCTAAAATAAAGCAGTTGCCCGGCGGCATTTCTAGAGGATGTGTGTAATTTGTGTTGTCTGTTTCGATAAAGAGATGGTAATAATGATTGCAGTAAAGCTTAGTTGCTCTGTGACAGCTCAATATTAGTTATTGCAGCTTTAACATGAGTAGTACCACTATGGATTTTATGTAACCTGATAACATCACAAGTCTCAATCATATACTATATGATGTGAAATTAAATCATAGGAATGTGTTTTAATTAATTTCAACTATATATTGTGAATTAGTGGAGTTGAGCTCTGTGAGTTGCAATTTTATATCTGCAAATTAATGTTTTTTTCTGGTGCAAATTTAAGAGTAAACCACAGACATCTCTGAGAGAAAAGCATCCAGTTCCCTGAAACTTAAGATGCTGCAAACATCTTTCTGCTAAAATTAAACTAGATCTGGTATGTGTAGCATCAGCGGGGACTGACAAATATAAAATTAAAGGAGAAGCACAAACTGTGTTGTAAACATTAGTTCTCTGTACACAGAAAGCTCCATTTGCTGACATCAGACCTTTATACTCTTTTATCCCTCTGGTGTGAAGCATCACACACTGAGCAGTCTACTGACGTCACCTTCCAAGATTTCTGTTTACACGTCCAAAAGAGAAAAATGGAACTGTTACCTCTTGCTACCGTTTGGGGGCTGCACATGTACAAATTGTAACACTGCAGCTTAACAGCTTTCAGTGTCAGATGCTGCTTATCGCTCTGAGATTTGCTCAGCCTGTATCTGTGCTGTGTCCAGAGCTTCGTAGTAGCCAGTTGGTGCTTTGTTTACATTTCGAATTCTCGAGAAGTTTTCCAATACGCATTGCATACGCGTGTATTTATATTATAGACTCATAGAGATCAATATAGCTGGAGATTTCACATTTATGTTGTGTGAGGAAGAAAGTGTGACCTCACTGCTTCAAGAAGCTGACAGAAAGATTTGAAACTTCAAACTCGTTTCTGTCTGAGTTCAGAGGTGTGCTAGACAAAGCTGCTGGGTGATGTTGATGCTTTAACAGGTTGTTGTTTTCCCTTATCTCCCTCCGTGCTGTAGTTACACAACTGGGCAATGTGGTTAATACCACGTCTGCTTTTATAAAAATATGAAGTGAAACTCTACGGTAAATTATACGCAAATATTGTTTTAGTTCAATGAAGTAAGAGTGAGACACATTAGTAAAACCTGCTGGGAATTTCTCCGTATTTGCCCTCTGTACGTCAAGCCAGCAACAAATATTTTCAAATATATTTTGAAAAAATTATTACCTGGATTCCAGTGTGAAGGATCTGATGTTACCAAAGCTGGTCTCTGTCCGCCGAAATCTTCCCAGTTGTCCATGATAAAGAAGACAACAAAAGAAATGTTTAATTTTTATACCTTAAGGTCTCATTATACCAACTAATTAAAGTTTCTTTCAAACTTTAGATGTTTTGGTTTGTCTAAGAGGCCTGAACCGCTAAAACGGTAAAAAAAAACATATATATATCTCATTCTGAGGTCCCGACAATTCCCTGAATCAATAGCCCCAGGCTCCAGGCTCCTGGCTCCAGGCAGGTGTGGTGCGGACAGTTTAAATAATTAAGTACATGGAGAGAAGCAGAACTGAAGTCGTCATAACACAGTGAAGGATACAGGCATCACGTTACAACGTTAAAAGCAGGTAATTGGAGTGAGTAATTGGCCAGTTTGGATGCTCAAAGTGGCCTGAAAGTGCTAAGGAGACACGGCAGCTCATTGATTACAGGCCCCTGGGGTCCGAGCACCGACTGCAAACATAAGCTGTTTTTAGGTAACAGCTGGGCAGACGACTGTAACAGAAGACACAGCCTCTTGACTTTGTGCTGCATAAGGTCAGATTCAACAGGTCTGAATATAATATTACAGATTTATTTCTTAAACTCACCTTAGTAGTTTTGATCTTGTTCCCCGTGGCACAGCTCCAGCCCTTCAGATCAGGAAGAACTTTACACTCCTCGCCGTCAAGGCACGGATGCATCTGACACCACCACTTCTGCTCCACTATAGAAGCTGACAATGAGACGTACAGAAGGTAAATAACTAATTTGTCCAACATCGCTTTGTCCGTCTGTCTCAGTGTCTTCTGTCTCTGTCACTGTCTTCATGATGTTGAGATCAGAGCTTTATGGGTCAGACCATACAGTATATTGCAGGACTCCTTGTTCTTTTTGTCTCTATTACCGTGATTAGGTATTTGAGGTTGATGTCAGACAGACAGACTCTGATTGTGTAATGGAAGAAACTAAACACTTTATCCAAACTTTTGCACAGGACTGTGTTTTAAAGGAGACTTTCATAGAGGAACAGCAGTTAATCTAGGGTCCAAACCCCATTTGACATTACGTCTGTTTTTATGCTGCTGAAAAAGTCATTTATGTTTTTTGAGAATATCCACGCAGCCTTGTGTCAAGATGGGAACTGGAACAATAAATGATTCATGTCAGTGGAAAATCTTCAGCTGCAGTGAGAACACCTGTTCAGTCACCTCCAGAACGGAGCACATTAAGCTTCTGCTACTCCATTGTTCAAGACATCATTTACATTTAACACATTACAGTGGTCATTATCTTCCACATCCCCCTTCAACAGCATTAGTGTTTCTTTTAATGAAGAGCCCGGTTATTATAATCCACATAACACTGGAGCCCCACTGGAGTAAATTACACAGAATAGATACTTTTATGACAGGAGGGAATCAATTTGTATTACACAGCCATGGTTACAGCAGCAGTGTGGTGTAAAAAGTGCATCAGGTCAACTGCGAGCAGATGGTGGTTGTGTTACAGCAGCTATTAAAAAGCCACAAAGCCTCCTAGTGAAATAAAATGGGAGTATTCATATCCAAACATGTATAAAGTACATGGGATTCATTTCACTTAACAGTTAATGATGCCTAAACCATGAAGGCTGAAAACATCTGGGAGCAGAAAATAAATATATATTTTCATTTCAATGCTAAAAACTATGTAAAAGAAAATATTTGCTTTGACCTTGAGCTCGTGTTCAAAAATGATCAGACATTTTCTAGTCAGTTTATTTATTTTAAATAACATGGAAAAACAGACCCCAATCCTTTAATCAACCATTAAAATGCCTTAATTACAACTATGCCAGCTCTGTAGATTACTGTACAAGTGTTGAGGCTGCGTCTCTTTGGAATAAGGCCAAATCCGTCTGGCAGGAGTGTGGCATTAACTCAAACAATGTAGCAGATTGTAAGTTGTAATTTAGCTGTTAAAGAGGCACTCCAAATATTTAACACATCAATTTCAGTTTTTTGTTTGTTAGTTTGTTTGAATGGATACACGGAGTTGAAAGTTTAAAAGATCTCATGATCGTGTGTTGGCCAAAAGATAGATGTGTTTTTAGATCTTGAGTCACACCAAGAACTTGATCATTTTTAACCACTCTCAAGGAAGTTCAGTAATAATTTTCTGGACTAACCCTTTAAGAATATATTGGGACACCAAACATTGGAGCTCTGTTGGACTGTTTACACGTAACCTTTTCTAGCAAAGGTCATGGTGACATTTTACATTCGTTGTTATGCTCAGTATAACTTTTTCCCCAATATTTATTCAACTCTCTGTACTGTACACAGTGGTAGCAATGCAGGAGCAAGTCAGGTTACTTCAAATAGCTAATGTTTAGTTTAAAGCTACAATGTGATATGAAGCTAGTGCTAACTGTCCTTGCTCAACCCAGCCATTCAGTTATTATCCTATGAAATTACAGTAAATACACAATAAAAATGCTACACTGATTGGTTAAAAGAGTGAGCCTCACTAATTCAGAAAGGAACATCTCTGTACTGCTTCCAAGTTTTTCAGTGAGCCTGAGTCACAAGC
>OMLM01010012.1:22948-50053 GCA_900302695.1 Helostoma temminkii | reverse complement strand
AATATACAAGCTGTAACTTCCCTTATTAAGAAGTCAGAGCATAAAAACTGACTCAGTAAAATTTCAGGCATTTTCTTTGGTTACCTCTTTGCACATTCAAATTTATTCAAGTTTTCTGAGATGCCTGGAGGTTCATTTATCTTCATATAAAGAAGAGATTGTCTCATGCGGAGTTGAACTAAAGGTAGTCCTTGGTTTTAAAAGAAAGGAATAATTAAAAGGTTAAGTGCTGATCCTTTTTTTCTGAAATCACCTGTGGAGCTTTAAACTGAGGCCAGTGGCTCACAGCTCTAATTTGCAGAAAATGTCAATACTAAAATGTCATGGAATAGGTCAAACACGATTGGGTCCAGGGTTTAGCAGAAATCTCTGCTTTTCAGACCAAAGTGAAGCAGCAACTTGAGCAGAGTTGGGGGCCTGACACATTAGCATGCTAACAGACCCTCTGGGTCATCGACTTTACAGTCTACAGAGGACAGCTTAGTCATTCATAGGTGATTAAAACAACCCTTCAGAGCCTCTTTGTTAGGCAAGACAGTATTCACTGTGTGCATGCAGTCACATACAGCAAGGATATGTCAAAATTATATGTAATGTATTCAAACTGAACAAAGTAATGGAAGTATTGGTGTTAATAATTCTGATATATTATTACTAGTAGTAAAAAACATACCACAACTGCCTGGTTATTAACTCTACTACTACATTATACTTCTGATCCCACCTTTAGCCTACAGCTAGTTCCACTGCCACTGTACAGTGTTGAGTAGTAGTACAACAATATGGAATAATTTCTTGCACTAAATACTTTACTTGTAAGTTTTTAAGTAGCCTATATTATCGTGATAATTCTAAGATACTTCAGTGACTTCAGTGAAAACAGTAACAGATAACCGTACTGTGTGATGTTTGTACTTTTATTGAATTAAAGGATGTAAATACATCCACCTTCACCACTGGTGCTTAACTTCTATTTTCATTCCTTTAAGGGTCATTGAAACTGATATTTCTATTGTTATTGTTATTGTTATTGTTATTGTTATTGTTATTGTGTAATACCATGATACTGTAAAACTGTGATATTTTCTGAGATGATTAACATACAGTGAAAATCTCATATATTTCAACCTGATTTTTGTAAAAAGCCAGTTGTGAGTTTGAGGACATGGTACCATTCGGATATCAATTTTTAAAATGAAGGTAGGTGCAGCTTTTTCACTATTTTAATAACACAGTCATACTGGATCTGTCAAGCTCAAACAGCAGATAAAGTATTTTTTTTGTTCAAAACTTCCTAGCATTCACTGGTTACAGCCTCTTCTAGCAGATATGTTTATTTTTAGATTTAATGATTATAAATCATATAATCTTTGAGATTTTAGATCTGGAAGATAATCGTGGGCTGTATTGACTATTTCCTGAAATTTTATAGAACTTTTAAAGACAAGAACTTACCATTCCTTGAAACATAACCAGCAATCATAAGCTTTTTGTAAAGTGAAATGTTCAAGTCATTTTCATGTGTATTCACATCTCGTCCCTTTGCTCAGGTTTCAGAACACTGAGCATGTTGAGCTTTAAACTATGTCTAAATAAGGAGGATTTGAGAGTTATGCTCTTGTCTGATGTAATTTATTTTTACATTATATCCATTATCCTCCATTGTTAAAGGTAATGCATGCAATGGAACTACAGAACCCTCAGCACATTATCAAATGTTTTGCACTGGGGCTAATTACTGGAACATGTATACACCTTTGTGTTCTTGTTCTGACCATAAGCATATTTAATACACTTCCTCTAAATAATTAACATATGAGCAGTTTACTATGGCATAATCCAACCTGTAATTACCTGTGTCTGTAATCTGATAAGATTACACTAGATCACACTGTTCCTTTATTATACGATGCACCTCAAGTGAGGTAATGTGTGCCTAAATACTTTTGGATGATCTCAGCAAAACTAATCCTCAGGATCTGTGGAAAACTCAGAGTATCAGCAATAAAGCAGATATAAGCCATATTCAGCTGGAGCGTACCATCTACACATGACGGGGCAGCTCTGGTGGTGCCGGCCACTTGCCCGGGAAAGCAGGAGCACTTCACAGTTTGTGACCGCTCCTCGATTTTGTTCTTGTTGCAGCAGCGATGCAACGCCACTACTTCGCAGGTGCCTGTTCGGACATGGTGCGCCGCTGGGGAAACAACAGAAAGACAGAATAATCAGCAATGGTATAATAGTCATTACCTATTATCTACACCCACTCTGCTGCCCTTTAATCTTTTGGGCCCTTCATCCCTCTCATCTCTGTCAATAGTTAAATAAATTATGAGCATAAGCAGACTCCCAGTGTTCTTTATCACCATTAGTTCAGTTTTCTACCAGTAATTCTTTGTAAAGAAAAATTTAGCTCAAGTGGGTAAAAATTTTTGTAGTAGTCTATGCTGGTTTACATCACTCTAGCTTTGGCCAGTTTCACATTTAGAAATTGAAGGTTACCTTCCACTTTCACAAAGCTGAGAAACTATTTAGCTAGAAAAAGCTGAGATGCTTGATATTTATTTAATATGTCAAGTAAGACAAACTCCAAAAAGGGCGGCTCCTCCAGTTCCCATAATGCATTACATTCTTAGTTAGACCCTCCCAGACTGAATAAGTCAGTGATTCTACTTCTATGTACACACACTGCAACTTGTAATATTGAAGCTCTTGTCATTCTCTACACATCGTGCTTGTACTGTGCTTGTGTTTTTATGCTGTTTATTATCAAGTATTAACTGAAACTAAACTGATTGTTTTCTATGTTGAGTGACGTTCCAACAGGCTGCACTGTGATTGGTCAGAAATTATCTGTCGCCAGCGAAAAGTTGGTAAAACTGACCTTGGTGCATAAAAAATACATTTTTTGCATAGTGAAATCCAGCACTGATGTGCAGTGTGAAAGTTATGGGTTTGAAAAATATTGCCTAGTGTGTGTAGAGACCTTTAAGCTTAAACTGGGATGACCTCGATGATTAGGTTCATGGTCCCATTAAGACCATCACAGGACAATGACCCTTTGCGTTGAAAACAAACTGATGATGTAATTTAACTTCAAGCAGCTTTTTGAGCAACAACAAGCAGCAGATCTTTAAAAAAAATCCACATACTGTGGGGGAAGTCTAGAGCTGCAGTATCTGGAGCCAATTTCCAGATCACACACCACCATCTTGAATTATTTAAAACCTGAGCTGCTCGGTTCTCTTTTAATTACAAGTGACATTTTCATGAGGTGTCCTTCTGCAGAGATACTCACTGCTGTTTCCATAAACAGTAAATCTGAAATGACTGAGTGAAACTAACTGTCCCAACTGTCTGTAGTGTAGTAGCTCTGCTAAACCCAGTTAATTACATTTTCACTTCAGTATGTAATTTAGTAATACTGGTGGACAGCAGCGGTTTCCAGCTGGTGTAACAAGCATCCACAGAGACAAACAGTGATGAAATAAGCTCATCAGCATGACACATGAAAAACACAGTATTTACGTTAACACTGGCAGTCTAATATCTTCACACCACATGTTTTTGTCTCCCTACAGTGTTTAGACTGTCTCTCACTGGATAGCATCAAACATTTCTTTGAAGGCTGGTGTTAGAATATGATGCATAAGCAAACAGCAATTAGAAATGGACACATGTCAAATATTAAAAGCAAAAAGTAAAATAAGTGAAGAGTTTTGATTTTGCAATTAAAAATACTAGTCTGTTCTGACGGTCTCCCCCATCCTTCTTCATGCATCAGAATGAATGCAGATAGTTGTCCAGACGTAGCTTGACGCTTATTCATGCTTTGCCCCAAACAAGAAAAGATATGAAAAATAAACACAGAGCAAGCTGAGTTGCTTTAGATGTTTGTAAGAGAAGTGCTGCCAGTATCCCTCTAAAGAATGTGCTTCACACTGAGAGACTGTGGTGTTTCTGACTGGATTTGGAGTTCTACTTGGATGCCGCTTCAGCTTCCCCTGCCAGCAGATGCAGAGGAAAGCACTTCACTCAAGAATCAGTCAGTCCTGCAAACCCCAGGTCCAGCTTTAAACCTGGTGTTCTGTTGCTGTGACACAAAGGATCCCTCAAGTGTTGGAGACCGTGCAGCTGCTGTGGTGGTGTTTTGCAGATTTGTGTCTTTCAAAGTTTTACAACACAAGAAAGATGCCATAAAACTTAAATAATTAAACATCCCCGTTTGATTCTCCTTGTTGTGTGTTATGCACGTCTTGTTTTCCCAAAAAGGTAAAACTGCCAAAAATAAATAAAATTATACGTGTATGAAAAATTAGAGAAATGTTTTGAGAGTAGAACATTTGGGTAGATTAAAAAGAAAGTGGGACGTTGTAACTCAGATAACCCAGTTTCAGTGTGCAATTTATATGTAGATGTTTTCAATTTAACCAGGCTTTACTGTCACAGTAATGTTAACTGATTAAAATAACAACGTTATGGTAAAAAGTAGAAATTCACATCTAATAACACCAGCGCCTTATCCACAAGCATTATTCACTCAAATTGTATTTGATTCATAGCAAACATGTGACCACCACGGATAATTCATTTAATAATTTGTTGTGGTCTTAGTTTAACAAATTAAGAGTAAAAAGGCAATTAGCATCTGAGATACTTTAATACAGCTTAACACCACTCAAACTACAAACAAAAGCTCTAAGGCTTTTTACATTGTTTGCCTGCAGGTAAAAACAAGAAAATCATGTACGGTAAAAAAAAAAAAGCCTTCAGAAAATAACAAGCAAACAAAGAAAAACAATTTTTGTGTTTTTCATTTATCAGGTTATAAGTGAGAGCACCCAGGTGCTTAGCATGTGGCCACCACTTCTTATAATGAGGGCACCAGGTGTGGCACATCTCATCTAAACTTTTTGTCAAAGTTCATCAGAGTGAAAATGGCTGATGTTTCTGTTTTTGATGACATTCAACACATCTGTTTGCCTCAGATGTGTGAGTTTCCCCTTTGAACCAAATATAAATTTTCTTGCCAAGAAAAGAAACCTTTCTCAAACTACCTTTCCATGTCTAATCGGTGCAGGATGGTGTACTGTGGCAGAAAATAGGACTGAATCGAGTCTTAGCAGAGCTGCTGTGAGCAATGACCTGTTGTGTTTCTAGACAAAGCGACAAAAACATTCCAGAGAATCCTTATTTTTGAAAGCTAAACACAGAACATGTGATATCTAGTGTGAAGCTGACGAGCAGTGCAGCTAATGTTTAAGTCTTCCACCAAGATGCAGAGAATAGATGGCACGTTATTTCTCCCATCTGCCATGTAAAACCTTCAAGGCCAACAGTTCCTCCACTGTCATCCTGACACAGATGTGAACTCTGAAACCTAAGATAGGTAATACTCTTCTGAGTTGCCTGAGTTGCCTCAGTAACTCGGTCTTAAAGCAACAAGCTTAATAAGCAGCAGTGAGCGGAGTGGTGAGTTCTTATCAGATTTACTTTGACCCAGGTTTAACCTCTTCGGCTACTTAGGCGACCTTTATAATCCAAACTGTTTTCTAGCAGTAGATAGCTGTGACTCTCCATAACCAGCAACGCAATTACAATCCCAACTTAAAGACACAATTGGCCAGAAGTGTAGAGGAGAGAACTAAGTGTCACTGAGCTTTATCTTCAGACTTAAACTGTGACCTCACAGATTTTTTATTTGATTTCTACTGTATGGCTCTGGGTTGTGGAATATGTATACTGTTCTTCTCTCAATTAAATTATGTCTCTACTTCTGGCTGAAAAAATATTTTTCTAATGCACACGATATTGTCTGGTTGCTCATACTACAGAGGCTGGTGTCGCTCGATCTGTTCCTCCAGAAATCCTTTTCTATTCTACAAACAAGCACTACAGTCATTTAAATGAGAAGATCAGTATCACCCCCACTTTACCTGCAGCTACATCCAGGCACTGGTTCACTGGGACCGGCACAACATTTAATAGAATTCACTTACCAGTGCCCCTAAAGCTCACAGATTAACACACTATATACAGTAAAAATAAAAATGACATGTGACTTGAAGGGTTACAGCACAACCTGAAGAGATATCAAAAAGCTATTGGTCTTGGTGCATGAATACAATAACTATTCTAAAACCACAATATGTTGTTTAAGTTAAGAAAAACAGCCAATCAGATTTTACTCCCATCCTGAGAACTATCTACAGTGTGAACTCCCAACACTTGATGTTGACAGTTAGACGATAATTGTGTTTTTACCAGCCATTTGTTCCCTTTAGTGAGTCCTTTGAGTGGCTTTCAGTAAGAAGTGATGGGCTTTTCTCTCTGTGCAGTGCTGAAATTACTCTTCTTCAGAAGCTTTTATATGCTGGTCCCTGGAGACAGGAGAAACTGCAAATGATGCATACTTCGTATCATACAAGAAGCTGTTGTGAATGATAATGTAATCAACTCTATATACACAGAGTTGTGTAGCCAAAAACACATCGTCTCCTATAGAGAAACTATCTTTGACGATGAGCTCGCCGAGTGTAATTTTCTCTGTACAAACCAACATAATAAGATGAAGCACGGTGATTTTAATAGTGATGAATAAATTTACCCCCACAAACTATTTGTTACTTTGTTAGTAGCAGTTTGAAGAATGACTGACGAGGAGCCGCTCTAGTCAAAGCACAGTCACAAATCAGATTCAGGGAGCCAAACTCAATGCAACTGAGCAATTGATTGATAGTTGTGTTGGCTTGGGTAACATGGGGCTGCTATTATGTCTGAGACTGTTAGTTACTGCAAACACATAGTATTTTACCTTCTTGGCAACATCTTTTCTGTGCAACAAATAAGTCACTTTTATTACAAAGAGCAAAAGGTCTAAGGTGCAGAGCAAGCAACAATATTTGATGCATATAACACAGGATGTGAAGATATTTAGGTCATATGTCAGTGCATCAAGTAAGGAAAGCACTTAAAAATGCATACAGGTCTAGATTTGGTATGAAGTACATATGCCATAAGTCTCAAAATACTATGGACACTGAAATTCAAGGCTGTTGCGTGTTATGTCTGCAGAGATCACACTAGCACAATCTGAAGGTCAGACATTAAAAGGTGCTATTTGTTGGGAACTGGGCTCAGTTTTAATGCTTCTTTAGTTCTATCCGGTGTGTATGAGTTTGGGTTCCAGACGTTTAACCACTGCAGAGTCATTAACAACTTGATGAGTCATAAGGTCACATGTGGTTTGGTCTGCTAAGTTTCAGATATTTTGCTGATGAGCTGATAGGGGCAAAATTATTATCCCCCAGTCAACAGTGTCACTTTCTGATACAGTCTCTTGTGGTAGTTCCTGACTAGTTGGCACATGTCTCTGAGGTATCTTAGCCCATTCCTCCAGAGTTTCAGTTCATCCAAACTGCATGGTTTTATGCTCCCACCAGAGATTCTTTGTAGGATTGAGATCTGGGCTCTGAGAGGGCCACCGAAGACCTTTACTTTGGTGTCCTTCAGATAATCTAGAGCTAGACCGGCAGCAGATTTCTTTAAATTGTTCTTCAAAATGTCAATATGTTCTTTGTTTAAGATCTCATGCATACAGATAAGGTTCCCTATGTCTGATGCAGCTAAACAGCACCACACCATTATGCTCCAACCACTGTGTTTAATTGTGGGATGTGTTGAGGTTTGGTGTTTGGTGTCAGAAAAGTACAGACTTCCAAAACTCTAAAAAAAAAACATGTTTCAAATATTCATGTTCAAACTTCAGTCTGGTTTTTGTGTGCGAGAATTGCTTCTTAGCACGATTTTAAGAGTAGTCCCTCTCAATCAAGTGTTCAAGTGCCACTTGCCTTGTTCACTGGTGTCTCTAAATGAAAATTTGATGAAGTCCAATGCTGATTGATTGTTCAGGTGTAGTTTGACAGCTGATAGAGTGGTCAGTTGAGTTTTGAAAGCAAAAAACAAACGGAGAAGAAGAAGCACATAGGGGTTTCCATGAAAATTTTAAGAGTTGAGTTTGATTTCATAAACGGGGCCAATAGTTTGGAGTTTACCTGCACAGTCTGTAAAAGAGGGTACCAGTGGCATATACAGCACAACAGGTCCAAACTGTATGGGCAGGTTTAGCAGCTATAAGCAGTGCATGTGAAGACTGAATGATACGCACTTTCCTCCTGGGCCTTACTGCAGTGGTTTGAAGTCATGATTCAGTTCAGCTGAGTCAGCTGCTGATAACAGCTTTCACACACTGCATGCTGTTGTCTTTGTCAATTCCTGAACATGTCAAACATGTTACCTGTGTGCCCAACTTTGAACAAACTCTACGCTGAAGTCCTTTGGTCTTACAGCAGAATTTGTAGCATGAGCAGCATGTTAGTACAACATCAGCAGCAGCTCCAGTGTACCGTGTGTCTGCACTGGAGGTATTCTTTCACTGTATTGATCCGAAGGTCACATGAAGCTCTCCAAGCCTTATACACAGTCACCTTAGTGTATAGCTTCAGAGCTCGTATGGCCAGTAAATAGCACCTAATACCCAAAACCTCCAAGGGTTCAGATCATTAGAGGTAATACTTAAGCTTATCTGCACCTGACACAAACCAGCAACGGTAATAACAGTAGGAGTAGGAGTGACTTAATCCATTAAACGTCTCATTTTAGAAGCTATTTAAAATAAAGCAGGTGTCCTCATGACCTGAGAGCCGAGCTGAGCTGAACTGGGACTAAATCCAGTCTGACTACACTTTCTGCTCTGCCTTCTGTGAGTGATTATAGCATTATTATTTTTTTCATTTTTAATAGAGTATTAATTTCGTGTAGTAAACGCCCACAGTAGTAAAGGATAGATTCTTCTCTGACAGTATTACTGTCTGAGAAGAGAGTGCACTAGCAAACCTTCACTAACCAGAGAGCACAATGTACTGAATTTATATTGAACTGTCAAGTAGGTGAAAAGCATATATGACGTCGCAAACATGCAAACATGCTCTTTAGTGACACAAACTGTTTTAAAGACGTTAAAGCTCGTATGTGCATTAGTAAATCAACTTGTCTAAATTAGCCCCACGTCTGAGATGATTGGCTTAGTTTTCTTCTTCTTTTTGTGATTTATGAGAAAAAATCCATTTTTTTTCCCTATTCTCTTGCTGATTCAGTGAATGATACCAGGTTTACAGCAACAGAAATAACACCCGGGGGAAATTAGAGGGCTGCATTGGCTATAACAGAGAAGCTGATTGTGTGTGAGATTATTCTGATTCACTTCCTGCTGAAATGATGAGCACCTTAAGTGGGGATTACCGCCAGTCAAAGCCACGCACATCAAAGCACAGCACTCCCTAAACTAATTGGTCAACAAAGAGCAGATAGCTATGTCTGATTTCTATCATGCTCACAAATGGACATTCTGTCTGGCAGCAGCTCTGCCTGTATGCTACCAATTACCTGAGGCCGTATATTGGCAGTGGGACTCCCAGTCATGAATTATGTGGGTTGGCCTCCACTTGTAATGTTGCTGAGTTGCCATAATTGATCTCCCTGGGTTTACTAGTGATGTTACGATTCTTTGCCACCTTCCTGATTTTTTTTTTTTTTTTGGCACACTTAAATTTTTTCAAACATCAAACAAATTTTAGTATTGCACAAAGAAGACCAGAGTAAATACAAAATGCAGTTTTTAAACTATGATTTCATTTATTAAGGGAGCCGAAAGATCTCAAAAAGCAACACAACGTGTCGCAAACTAAAGAAATTGAAGAACAGATGAGAAGCTGACATGTATCAGTCTGGAAAGGGTTACAAAGCATCTCTATGGTAGAGCCATTATCTACAATTGGAGAAAACTGGGAACAGTGGTGAACATTCTCCGGAGTGGCTGTTCTGCCAAAATTACTCCAAGAGCACAACACCGACTGATCCAGAAAGTCATAAAAGAACCCAGAACAACATCTAAAGAAGTGCAGGGCTCACTTTCCTCAATTAGGGTCAGTGTTCATGATGCAACAATAAGAAAGGGACTGGGAAAAAATGGCCTCCATGGCAGAGGTCACGTTTGCCAAAAACATTTTGATTATCTCCAGTAATGTTTGGGAAAAACAAAAGTTAAACTTGAGGAATCCTTTTATGGAATGGTATGATAGCTGATTATTGTAATGTAATGTTCCTATGTACCTTGTTTCCTGAATGGCAGTAGTTCACCAGGTAATGTCAAACATGGTGGACAAATGATCCTGAAACAAGCATGTTTTCAAAGGTCCAGGATTGTTTTCACATTGTGCAGCTCACTCAGGGATGTATTACTGTATGACATCTGAGTGTTCATACTGTGTATTCATCTCGTTCTTAATGTGTCAACTTAATGTGTGTAGCCCAGAAAAACATATTCACCATTTTATAGCTATGGGTGTACTGTACCCAGCTCTTTTAATACAACCATAATTCCTGCAACCTGCCACTCAAAGCCTTCCAATAGATATATATGACTAAACATTCTCAATGCCTCTGGAGGAGCTTTGTCAAGTCTTAAACAATAACCCATGACTAGGGGTGTGTCATATCATACTGTCCATGATAATACCAGTATATTTTTTTACGTGACAGATATCAATGATGTGGAGACTAATTTCCTATTGTGCACAACGACACAAGCCACATGTCTGAGAGTGAGAGCTGTGTGTCAGCCTTAGATAATGATTTAGTACTTAAAAGTGCATCTGCTTCAATAGTATGAGAGTTTTCACAATCTCCCCCCAAAAGTGATGTTGTGATGCAGACTGAATCATGACGTAGCAAGTCAGACTGAAAATGACACTGTCACTATACAGTTTAAATCTGATGCCTCTAAAATAAGACCGACATGGATGAAAAATCAACTAATTCATCACTGACTTCAAGTAAAGTATGTGCAGATTCCCAGTAACCAACATATGTAAACGTTGGTGCCAAACTACTGGAGGAAGTTGCTCTCTTTGAATAGCCTGGTTACTTAAGTGCATGAAAACAGTCAGTGACAGCAGCTCTCTGGGAAAGAAGGATGGAAAATACAGTTCATTGTGTTTGCACTTATAAATTCTGCTGCCTGCTAACTGCAGTTATTGATAAGTATCACTTACTATATTTTGATGATTTATAGTGAATACTGATTTTCTATATTACTGATAATTATCAACTGAGTGTTGCTGTTCTGTTGATAATTATCATTGTGGCAAATTTTCTTTAAATATTGTAAAACAATAATGAGGCAATATCAACCACCTCTACTTCACTACTACTACATACTAATACTTTATCACAGCTTTAACTTGGGACTACGTGTTTACTGTAGGTGTTATGAACTGGACATGTGGTCTTCAACAGACAAAGGGAAAACAAACACAGCATTCACACCACTGCATTACAGTGTAGGACATGTATATATAATATACTTATAATAAAAACTAAACTACTGAAAGACTGCTGCTTTGATCATCTACTGTGGTTGCATCCACTGTCAGCTAAATGATACTCAGAAATGGCAATTTAAAGAATATGGGGGAAATTATCAACAAGTTCCCACACAAAGACCAAAACACCACTTTCTGATGTTTCCATCCTGTCTGTGACACTACAGAGTTGAATCTTTAAGACATCGAGCTTTTGTTTTGATGTACTCACCTGTAGTTCCTTCTGTTGGTACAGACATCTCCCAGACACTGATCACAAGCACCATAACGAGTAGAGCCCCTTTACTTCCGACCTGCAAGTATCGCTCACTCATCCTGGAAAGAGAAAGAGAAATGTTGGCATGATTAGGTCATTTCTAACAGTTAAGTAAACCTTTAGAGCAATTTTAGAAAGGGGATATATTTTTGCAAGCTAACACCACTTTCAGCCAGCACTATCTATTAGCATGTCTATCAGCTTCCAAACTGGGCATTTTTCAGAGTTCTTGGATTGGCACAGAACAGAAAGAGAGGGCTGTTCCACATGCTCACAGTTTAACTGAGTAGCTTAGCTTGTCTGAATGCATATTTGCTCTTATTAAGCAGCGATACAGACTCTTATCCTCCTTCTTGCTTTTCAAAACAAACTACAGCTGTGAACACGCCCTAGATCATGGTCTCCAAATATTCTCTTTCTTCCCCTGCGCCTCCTCCTCCTCTTTAAACTAGCCTCCTCCAACTGAAGGCTGTTACAGCGGGAACATGAACAGAAGGTGAAGACCCTCTGATGCCCCAACAGGCTTCCATGAGCCTCTCAAGGCTCTACTGTGGAGTGGAAGAGCGCAGGCAGGCCACAGTGGTTAATCCATCCCTCCACAGTACCTCTACCTCTGCAATACCTCTCCCTAATGAAGTGTGCTGTAGCTGAGGCTCCACTGTATAAACCATCTGGCACAGTGTGTTATCACTGACAGACAACGATCAAATTTCAAACAGGGATGCAGGAGCAGAACGGTAATTACTGAAGAAGTACGGTATCAAATGGCGTGAGCATACAATATTACAAGCTGCGTTTACGCCGTATTTACCGCCTCCTGCCTCTTATCTGCCTGCCTTATTGACATATAGATTGGCTAAACCTCGTTGGGGTTCTCAGATTATTTGTGTAATTAAGTTTATTTTGGCAACGCGAATATGACCTTTTACCAAGAATTTTCATACCTCCCAGCATCACACAGTGTAGGGATGAGTCTCATATATTCTGTGTGCGATCTGAAATGATAAACAAGGTGTCTATCATCCAGAAATGCAGGTAATGACAGCATCTGATTTAGAAATTGTGACTCATGAATGTTTTTAGTGTCTACATTTAATAGAATTGATTGTAAATAAAATACTTAAATATGTATGTTAATACTTTTAGTGCCACTGCCATATTGCTACTGTAAAAACCCATGGTAAAGATGTCCTCAGTCACTTCTATGTGCTCTACTGCCTGTTATTTGTTGCTACTGCATCTTGCTATAGTTAGTCTGTCCTCATGTATCTGCATGTGTGTCTTTCAGTGTGGCCTTGTGTCTTTGTAACATCTGTCCCTGGACTGCAGATGAAAAATAGCATTGTGGCAATGTTCATTAATGAACAACTCAGCAACAAACTTATTGACATATCATGTCATTGCTGAAATATCTTACCAGAGACATAAATAATTCAGGGTTGTGAAGCAGCTTATCTGTCTGTGTGTGCTTTATGTACTGTAGCTTTTATGTTTGCAAAAGCAGATACAAAGCAAAGGTCTCACCTGTCACATTCAATATATTCATATTTACCAGAAATATGCTTGAAAATGAAGCTGGTGGCAGTGCAGATATATTCAAAACCAATCAGAGAATTTCTTTTTACTTGATTTGTACGTCTTGGAGCGTTCCTATTTACTGTACCTGTAATTTCATAATGATGATCGAAGCACTGAGAGGAGGTAGCAGAGCAGAGGCAGTGAGTTGCTTTCAGCTTTCATATTAGCACTAGTTCAAGTTAAGTATTGTGGCTTTAAATTCTGTCAGGGGCCATCTGGAATAAACTACTAAACTCTTTCAGTCTATAATATGTGAAAAAAGTTTTTGAAGTTGACTTCATTTTTCCAGTCTTCATTTTGCTTTGATTAGTGGCTTTCTATATTTCCCAGATCACTTGCTGGGCATGCTCAAAAAAAATAAGTGAGCATCAGGTCATTTAGCCACTTATCCACATGGCTCCGATCCTTTATGGTTTCATGGTGGATTTTTTCATCACTGAATTGAAGTATACCTCCGCAGAGGCCTAGATTGCCAGACTCATGACTCTTAGCAGGGAATTTAAGGTTGCTGGAGAGACATGCAGAAGGAGCTTCACTCACACGCTGAGCGTGATAGCAACATAATGGTGACGTTTATGTATTTGCTCAAATGTTGCTCCAATTGTCCACATACACTAGGTGCTTGTATTGGAGCAGTGGGTGCTAATGGCAACAGATTTATAACTGCTGCTTTGTCATAGAATTGGAGCGGTTGAAATGTTGGCTGGTCTGTTTCTGTGCATTTCATGGTGATGTGTCTTGGAAAAGGGTCATTGGTAACACAGTGCAGGGCAGAGAACTACATTATTTGTTGGGTCCCATCTAAAGGTGCAGTTCTATAAATGAGATCTCATTGTCCCTGAATGTGCAGTATTGTCATTGGTGTGATGGTGTGCTTGAAGATTTGTTACTACACAGTAGGAGACTATTTTACATCTTAACCTTGACTTGAACATCTTTAGCAACGTTGGCAAACACAAAATGCTACTGCTTGAATCCAGTCTGTTTTGCATGAATAGTGTATAATCATCTTGATCTTAATTCAAAGCTGCAATAAATAATATTTTTTATAATAATCAGGTTATTAACTCCTAACCTAATTGCTGTAACATTATATTGAGATAAGCAACCACATCAGACCAATAAAATATTGCTGCTTGTTTTTAAGACTTGAATAGTCTGTTATGTCTCTTCTTAAAACTTATTATTATTATTATTATTATTATTATTATTATTATTATTATTATGTTTCAGTGATGTAGAAACTCTAAATAAATCAAATAATTAAGCTTGAGCTAATCAACTTTAGAAATGAATTTTATCCAGCCAGATGCAGTTAACACCTCTGGGAGTTGACCTACACACTTTCATTGTACACAGATACATAAGCTAAATGCTTAAATTAATAGTAAAGTTCTAGAGTCTATTTATCTTAGGGATAAACAAACAATATACATTGTGTAAGACACATGTACAGATATATGTGTAATGTGCATATCAGTCTACTCGTCATCACATTTCCTCTTATCAGTGTATTTCTATAAATATTGATTTTTTTCCTTTGAATATGATCCCCTTCAACAAATGGATTTACCTTCGATATTCCCTTGTCTTTCCCCTGACTGCATTAAACAATAGAGACAATTATCTTGGTAAGTACAAAGCTGAGGTGTTTTCCTACATGTGGTGGAGCTTTTACACCCACCAGAGACTTTACAGAAGTTATAACAAATGAGTGTTTTGGGAGGAAAGTCAAACTCTGACTTAGAAACTGACTAGAGCGGTTAGAAGTTTTAATTGTGCATTTTTATTCTGACAACACTTCATGTATAATGTATACTTTTTTATCACAGAATAGACCCTGCAGCGAAACAGATAATGTATGCAGATGAGTGCCATACGCATGGAAGATGAACAGCACATTGAAGTTGGAGGATAGCAGATGAAAAAAC
Source organism: Helostoma temminkii (assembly GCA_900302695.1). Classification (NCBI taxonomy): domain Eukaryota; kingdom Metazoa; phylum Chordata; class Actinopteri; order Anabantiformes; family Helostomatidae; genus Helostoma; species Helostoma temminkii. Next base: position 34,847 of record OMLM01010012.1, on the reverse strand, counting down.
AAATACTAAGAAACTGAACCAAATGAAATGTGTAATTATCCTCTGATTGTCTGCAGTCGTTTATTTCTTCCGTTCCCAGCAAAGCAACAGACTTTCTCTAGCTAGCGTACAGTATGTTATGCACTGTACTTGAAGACACTTTTAAATGCAAATGAACACCTCCATTTCCGAATAATGCATATTCCTTTCGCTGCTGCCACCTCAGTGGTTCCCCCTGGTTTGTGTGCTAAAATTTATCTAGAGATTGGACTTTTATCCCTTTGTTACCAGTTGGTTCTGTTGTGTGTGGCGTATAAGCCTGAGGTGCAGATCATTGGATTTCTTTTCAAGAGTACAAAGTGAATTTGTTTAAAGCTGAATGAACTAAGAAACCCCCATCTCTGACCAAAACTCTGATCGTCTCAGTCGCTCTGTCTGGCCCTCCCACTCCTATTTGACTGGCAGTAAGCCAATGAGCCCGCTTTAAAAAGACTCCACTTGAGGTTTGACCTTGAGGGGACACGCTGAAGAATTGTCGCCTCTAAAAGACTTCACGCACAAAGATGAAAACACATTACAGTAACATCTACAAATCTAAATCAAAAGAGTCAATAACATTAGCATAGAGCAGTCATGCTGTCAACCTTCTTTCTGTTGTACTATTAATGTCCCCACAAAGCACACACACATCACTAACTAAACATTACTTATGAACAAAGCAAATTAGATTTCTTTACTGTATATGATTTTCTATTAGTAATGCAGATGCATCCATTTTCTTTTACATTTTTTCATAGTGCACATTAAATGCACATTCTTCAGCCAGGCCCTGTTTTCACCTGTAAGCTTTTCCAAATGCTGGAAAGAAAGAAAAAATTGAATGGACAAGTTTTGACAGGGCAAAGTGCAGCACTGCCCAGAGTCTACTTTCACTTCATCGCTGTCGATGGAGAAATAATAACATTTGGTATACTGTTGCCTAGAGACACAGTGAACAGCCCCTGAGCTTGACACTTTGCCCAATCATTTTTCCCCTCCCGAACTGACAGTGAGACTGAACAATAGATCAAAAGGTTATGTTCCCTACTTCTCCTCCTGCTTGCCATATAAGGGTTTCTCTCCTCTTAACAGCTCATTAGCATTCTCGCTAACATGTCTAGAGTCTATCAATTCATTCCAATTCCACGCCCAACATGTAAAGCACACCACGTAGACCACTAATGAAAACACTGGGCCATTTTTGGCATTTGGTCGAAAGAAAAGAGATGCGCTGATGATGATGTATCCTTTTGTACTCACAGAAAATACCGGAGGCCCGTGCTAAAAACTCACTGCAGCTTCATTCAGAATGTCATCACAAATATCAGATGAAATGTGTGTCAGTTGAATTATCTTTAAGTTATTCCCAGTCTAGACCAAGACCAAGGTGTCAATCAGCATCACATTCAAGGATGTTTAGCACAAAATATGTGTATTTTCCTGACTGGATGTACTGTACCTATCCAAAAACTAGAATAAATAGTTTAGTTTGTATTTAGTTGGTATTACTACAGTGACAATAAAGTCTCTTATGCTATCTCTTACCTTATCATACAGATAAAAATGTTAAATTTAAACCATGAACGATTATAGAGTCACAAATCCTGCTCTCTGCTGGTGCCAGAGGCTTGATGTAGCTAACATTGTGGCTTTATTTATGTCTATACAAGTGTTCTTTATACCTTAGAGGACATTATAATGGGTGATTTGTTAGTTTAATGTTAATAGCAGTACTTTTTTTGTACCGTTGTTGCTAAAGGACCCAGATGTGGCAGCAGTTGTCGCCCACTTTAAAAACGATCCACCACCTATTTTTAGTCCTGGCATCTGTTGAGCTGTTATCAGTTAGATAGTTAACGTAGGCTAGAGTTCTTAAAGTGTGACATTTAAATATATATCTAACAAGAGCATACAGTTGTGATCAAAAATATTCAACCCCCATTGCAAATTAGGTATACTGACAAAATTGGCAAACATTCAGCTGTTTTAACTGAAAATACCTCATCACAATTAATGTTACAAGTGAGATAAAACTGCAACTTAATTACTACTGCTATCTCATAATTATTCAACGCCTTCATGACAAGCATCTTCTGTATTTAGAACACCTGTCTGCTGTTACCTGCTGTAAACGTTATGCATAACCAAACACCAGCTTCTGGCAGCGTCTTGAGGAATCTTAGCCCATTCCTCAGGAACAATGGCCTCCAGTCCACTAATATCTTTGGGTTTGCATGGTGCAACTGCCTTCTTCAAATTTCTGTAGGGTTCAAGTCAAGTGACTGTGACAGCCACTCTTGAATCTTCTAGGACTTATTTTGCAACAAAGGGATGGTGGACTTTCAGACACATATGTCATGTTGGAATAACCAAAGATGCCAAAGCTTCAGCTTCCTCACAGGCATCACAATGTTTTCTCCTGGGATGTACTGGTACTTGAGTGAATCTGTCTTGTCTTCCAGTGCCAGAGGAGGCAAAGCAGCCCCAGAGCATCACAGAGCCACTACCATGCCTGCTGTAAGCAGGGTGTTCTTTTCATCGTATGCATCATTCTTCTTCTTCTTCAAACATACCGCAGAGTCATAGACGCAAAAAAGTTACACAGAAATCCACAGAACAGAATCCCAGAACTTTACTGGCTAACTTTACTTTATGATTTCACTCAAAGGTTTTTCAGTCCATCTGTCTCCTCAGACATCTGGTTGCATCCCTTGATAGTTTCCTTTTTCTGTCACATCCAGATCGTGTAGCCATGGTTCCTTCAACTTTTAACTTTCGTTACCTATGTTTATTTAGAAACATTCAGTGCCTTTGCTAACATTTTATAGCCTTTTCCTACTTTGTAAAAGGCGATGATCTATTCTTTTTGATGTGTTCTACTTCAAGTTCTAATCAAGCCCTTGATTAGTGTATGAGACGTGTGCTGATTTGCAAACGTGAGGGATTCTATTCGGGGACTGAATCATTTTGAGACTGCAGTAGTCAATAAAAGTTACTTCTTAGTTGAGTTTGCAGTGGGGGTTGAATCATAAACTGTTACAAGGTTACAAACCTTCTTCTCGCCGTTGTCCTATTTGTGTCACTTATTTTCCCACTTTGATGGGCTTACACAAAGCCACAGTACTTTTCATTAGCAAGTAAATGACTGTATCGACCTTGGCCTATTAATAGTGTGTTTTTTTGCGAAGGAGAAAAAACAGGGGAATTCATTTTTACCTTGTTCTCTGCAGGCTGAGAGTTTTAAGGTGATTGTAAAGTACAATGCAAATCATTTCTAGAACATGCAAACCATGTATGATACATTTTAAAATGTATAAAATATGTACAAACAGATCTGAAACTAATGATGCAACCAAGACATGTTTTTTAAACATGGAACATTTCCAGTGTATCTGAGCTGCAGATTTCCACATCACACTTTCCTAAATTGACTTCTCAGGCACTGAAGCAAAGTAACATTAGGCAAAACACATTTTAAATGCAGCGCGACTGTCTCATTTTCGGAGAATGGAAAGTTCTTCCATGTTTCAGACACTTAAAGACTCATAAGACTGGTATGTTTTTCCACAAATATCTGGCCCATAAGCAGCTTTGATGGTAATGTGTTTTACTTTCATGCCAGTAATCATTTTAAAAGTGTAAGATTCAATTTTCAGTTTCCCTCAACTGTAGGAAGATGCATGCTTGAAATGCACAAGGCAAGTGTGTAATCCGCAGTATCACAGAGTTTGCAGCACGGATGGAGGGAGTGTTGCTAAACCATAAAAAGCTGGACTTTCCCTCTCTGTTTCTGCAGCTGGATTGGATTCAAGGATTAGCCCCGCTTCCCCTTCCCCTTCTCCTTCCCCTCCATCTCTATCTCACTCTTTACTTGGACCGTGACAGAGACTGTCACCTCGGACGGCTGCAGGGAGCCGATTGCTCCGCCGCAGAACAAACATCGCTCACTCGCCAAAACACAGATGTTCCCTTCTGACAGTTGAGGAGGGAAGCTCTCAACCCTGTCACGCCAAACAAGGGAGTTTGCCCACTCTCTGTCACGCGCTCTGTGAAGCATCTGCCACAAATCCTCCTCAGTTCACTTCATAAACAAGACAAGACAGCTGTCAGGGTTGTGTTGAAGTTGATGTATGCATTTACGACTTTAAAAGGAGCCCTGCTTTAGCACATTGTCCCGACGACTTGCTAATCAAATCATTATACATCAGCCTGGAGCGGAGACCAAGCTGCTCTGCTGTGTGATTCACAGTCCAAATCTGTCTGAGACTGTGAGAGGCTTGGTTCACTCCTCAGGCCTTCCTGCTGGCTCCTGATTTGCTGCTCATATCTGATTATTTCGGGACGACTGTTCGTATCAAATGTGGGATGTAATCCATAACACAAACCAATAGACCTCACAGCTCTATGGAATATTCATGTGAAATGTGATTTCTATGTTGGCCATGTTTTGGATTTCAGCAGATGTAATTCACTTGACTCTATAAGGTTTTGATCAAACATACAAAAAAATATATATTACAAAGTTTTTTTTACTGAGAAAAACTGATTGGGGCAGTTCCAGCTGTGGTGAGAATGCGACCCAAGCAAGCAAGGCCTTGATTTCAAATTTCACCATAGACGAAGCCTGGACAGAGCAAATATCAGCGCTGTAACCCGACACTGATGCTGAGTGCCCTTTCAGAGACTTAACCACCAAAACGACCTTCCGTAACGACACGTCGAGATGCTATCTGAGAGGCCGCGCTCATCAAAACCGCAACAGCCAAATGGTCTCAACCTTAGTTTTCCTTTGATCAAAGTGTCTATGCATCAACGTCTCATGATCCAGTGTGCTATTTCAGTCTAACCCCCCCTTTAAATGTTGCCTGGCACCATCAGCAGGTAGGAGCATACAGATCACAGTGTACCAAACCAGTCTCTTCATTTTTCTTTTTACACTTAAGGTCTGTTTGGCTCTCCGTAATTGCTCTCTTAGCTGAAGGTTTATGAATTATCAACGAGCACAGTCTAAACATTTTAGTAAAAATAAGCACGTTTATGGCACTGTAGCGAATAGAAAGACTTGGGCTAGAGAGATGCATGCAGCTGATATCAATTTTTTAAAGCATAAAGCAAAGCAATAATGGTTGAATGTCACAAAGTACTTATACTTAAGCAATTGTACTTTTCTTATTTCCTTTTTTTTTTTTTTTTGGAAATACTGTACAGCGTTTACTGAACCTTTTGCACAGATTGATTTTCTCTTAGCATGAAGATAGATATGCAAATGTTCCATAGAGGTTCTGGTAGCATTACACTGAAAACCAATCTGCTCCGCCCTGCCCAGGCTATCAGTTATTAGACTTACTATACATATATGAATCTACATAAATTACAAGATATAATTGATCCTCTGTGAATGGTTACAGTGAGGTTGAAAAACCTATGGAGAGACATTTAAACTGCAGCCACATTGTTCACTGAGCCTGGATCTGACAGCATCTTTCCACATTAAGATAATATTGCTACTAAAGAATGAAGGAACCAGTTATGTACTTTTAGAAATATTATGGAAAAGTTAAAATCAGCACAGTCTTGACAAAATTCTACTAGTACAATTATACTTATTTGGTTAATACAATCTCTGAATCAGTATTAATTCAATAGCACAAGGAATGTTTTTGCGTTTTCATAATATTTTATTAAATATTATTCATTGTACTCTAATACTTTAAGTATATTTTAAGAACAATTAATAGCAATTAATTTTTGGAAATACATTCAACTTTCCTACCAGATGCTATAGCTCTCAGGTATATGGTATATCTATGCACATTAGTTTAACATTTCTCAAAGACTAAAAAAAGGATATTAAAAAACAATATGTATCCTAGCACAAAGTTATTTTCTATAAATCACTAAAAATGGCAGCTTATATTAAATAACTACACAAGTATCTGATTCAGTGGAGGGTTTCAATGTCCTAGCACAACCTTATTGTTGTTTCAGAAGCGTTTCCCTTGAAACTTAGAAAAAGAAATATGACACCCTTCTGTTGTTTCCCTCGAAAAATAAAGACAAATTATCTGTTGCTCTGAGGACAGGATACACAAATCCACAGTCGATGTCAGAATTCATAAAGTATTTTATGAAGGACGTGCAGGAAATGAAGTCAAACTGTCAGAGCTGCATCAAGGTCCAAAGTAGGTTAAATCACCAAGCGGCACTTTTGTCAGCTCCTTTAAAAATATACATTAATGTCACATTGTGGTGTCAGTGCGTTCTTGTGCCGTGTCCATCCTGTAAGTGGAAGGACATGGGTTTGATCCTTGTGACAGCCTAGCGTCCTTGTGAGAGACACCAATTCCCTCTGTCGGTGTGAACCAGTGTGTCAGCTCAGTGACTGCAGAACAACATGGAGGATAATAAATAAATGATGTATGAAAAATTATATTCATCCCTGACAGCGAGTCAGGTGTGTGGGAGTCAGCCGGAAGCTCCCACAATTGTGGGTCACAATTCCATGCTATTGCAGTTTTAAATGCGTTGCGTATGTTTGATTTGATTAAATTCAATTGGCTGCAGTGCTTATTGTCTTTGTGCCATCTCAGTAACGCCTCAAAGAAAAAGTTGATTACTACACAACATTTTTGGCAGTTACTGGAATTGTTCTGAGGGATAAAAAGGTGGAATAACAGGGCATGGCAACCCGAGTTTGAGTCTTTTCTTTTTGCTGTCTCTCGGCTCTGCTGTCAGTTATGTGATAAGCTAGAGCTGAATCACAGGCTTTTTGATTTTACATGTATCAGAATATTAAATGCCATTTTCTTCTACTTCTATTTGATAACGGTGGAGAAATTGCATTCGGTATCAGGGAGCAGATAGGAAGACTTTGTTTTTTCAAGCTAAATAAGGTGAAACTTTGATTTTTTTTTTTCTCAAGGGTATTGGATTTTGTATTTGCTAGATGACTGACAGTGGACACAGTAGCAAAGCTCCTCAATTAGATTTCAGACGAGTATGTTTTGTTCATAAAATAGCCATTTATTAGTTTTAGTTCAATTAGTTATTCATGTTCAACAAATGGTAGTTATATGCAAATTAACAATTATTCCTATATGTAATATATACTTTTCTATTATCTATACACCAAACACCCATAACTAGTTACACATATACTGTAGTAATATATTATTTATAGTTGTTATAGTTAGTTAGTTAGTTAGTTAATTAGTTAGTTAGTTTAGTTATAGTTGTTGACATACATCATTAAATGTTTGTATCAGTTTACAGCTACATGTATTATAACCAATGTTTACTACTCATAACTGCTAAATAATAAGTTAAAATGTTGTCTTTCATTTATTTAGTGTGTTTGTTTTGTAAAATATTCATATAGATCACTTACAGAAGATTTTTTCACAAAGTGTTGGCAACTTCTTTGGTGCCTATTACATTTGAGGTTTATACACATATTGTATGTTGCTGTAAATGCCTATTAGAATATTATTCATTTTATTCAGTTGTTGCTTTATTTTTTTGAGACATTTAAATTATTTCAATTTCACAAACAATTTCACCTAATGCTTACAAAACTTCTCTTCCACTCCATATTTATCTCTGCATGTAAACATAACAGCTGAAACTATTTCACATGTTGCTGTAATAATTAGTTGTATATATGGTCTGGTTCTCAGCAGTATTGTGCACAAACTTTTCTAGCTCTATGTACAAATAACAACAGTCAACAACATTTTGATAGATTGTTTAGGAGTTTAGCACTAAGCTAACAGCTACAGTGTGATACAGGACCACACAGAAAATAAATGGTCGTGATCCAATATGAGCAACTTGGCTGATTATACAGATGTATCCTGCAGAGAGGAAGGGCTCATCACTGCTACTGTAAGATGACTGCTATTCATTTCAAATTCACCATTAGGCTGACTTCTCCTTAAAAAAAGCAGAGGGCCTATTTAAGAAATCACACAGGAGAACAGGAATACATTACAGTCTGAGGTAGCTGCCATTTATCATCATTATTAAACAAATAGAAGATGCATAAGTCTTGTGCATGCACGGATATTTTCTCTGTGTCTCTGATTAAATTTCGTCCCAGACAATTTAAAACACTTAAAGTAGCTTGTGACAAGTTTTGTTTGCTATGTAAAATAATAATAGACTACGTTATGGGTCTACGAAACTCAAACTGATATAACTGACTTTTAAATCTTTGCTGTTGTTTGACAGAGCGGAGATGTGCAGCAACATTTATACTCGGGGCCAACAAAGAGCGGAGGGAAAATGGAAGGTACATAAACACTTATCTGAAAAAGAGGATTGTGTCAGTCAAAACACTGTGATATTTGTGCTCTTGGTGTGAAAAAGCTGTCTAAGCTGGAGCCACCTCTCTCTCTTTGTCAGGCTAGATAGGTTAATAAAGTGAACGGATACGAACAAGGAGAGAATTTGTGTTTAAACTCAGACGAGAACGATACAGCTGTGAAGAAGCAGCAGACAAGATGATATGAAAAGGCGCGATCGTGAAGTTTCTAGTCATGTTAAGAGAGATAACCGAGGCTGTTTTTTTTTTCCTTCCCGTCTCACGTGTGACTGAAAATGCTTTCTTTGGTGACAGGCTCGGCACGCGCTCAGCCACGGTGCACGTCCTACAGTCTGTGTGACTGGAAACCCAAAAATTCCCACCTCAGATTAGTTGCAACCAATAAGTGTGGGGGAAACATGAATAGCATAAGAGTCGGCTCTCGCATGCTTTGATGAGGAGAAATAGTGAGGAGCGCAGAGCGCGCTGAAATCTATTTTTAGGCATCTAATGAAACTTCTCAGTGCTGCACCGACAGCAGGAGAGACGTTGACAGGCGATTATGATACTCTTTAATTAGCTCCCAAGCTCTGGTATATCTGTTAGCCAATTATCATCGCTAATGCCACGTTTGATGCCTCCTACCCAGGTTACATGTCAAAGAGCCAAGGAAATGTGAACTATATTTATGACATATTTACATATTTGTGCAGGTCTTTTCGTGTGGAGACATCATGACAAAATGGCATCATCCACTGAATCATGGGAAGAAAATGAACAGAGTGAGGCCATCAAAAATGACAACTCTCCCACAGCTGTCACTGTCAACATACTAGTGCACATGTATCCTGGACAGCGACCAGTGTGTCCCCCCCAGTGCCAATTGGGCAAATGTATACATACAGTTTATATATTCAGCAGCAGCAAAATATTAAGATCTAATTCATGGATCTTTCTCTTGTTGCCATTTTGCTTTGCCACTGCAGTCATACAGAGAAAGGTCCATTGCAGTGTAGGTAGAAAAAAAAACAGAAACACAAAAAAGACCAGAATGCAATGCAGAAGTGAGACAGTTTGGGTCAGTTGGGAAGTCTCTCGCCATCACCATCGCCTTTTGTGTAAGAACTGCAGCTGAATATAACATTAAAGCTGTTCTTTGTAAAGCATTCTGGTAAATGTAGTCAATAAAGATGAGAGGAATATAGAACTACAATGAAAGATGCTGGACAGAATTTGATAGATCATTTCTCTGAATAAAAATGTGAGTACAACGAGGTCTTACTCTAAGTCTTGTGACTGTCCCACTTTCAGGTTTCACTTCAAAATAAAGTGGTTTAGATAATTTTGCTACTTCACAGGTTTACAACTGATCTGACCCTGCTGGTATTCATTTTAGTGATGTTACCATTTTCTAGTGATATTAGCAAATTACTTTAATGAGCACAATATTATCATAAACAATAGAAATGATGGCCAGATAAACTGGAGTAATCCTTTAATCTTATCCTTTCATGTCACGGATTGATGATCTACCATTAATATCAATTCAACAAGAGCTTAAAATCAAAAGTAGGTTTTTTGGTGACTGTGTGCATCAAGGATGAAAAAGTGTAGTTCAAGGTGTGTCAGTTCATCTGAGCTGAAGTGTCATGAATCTAACCTGGGAAGTGATTTTGCTGTTGTAGAAAAAAAAAAGAAAGAAAGAAAGTACTGGCAGGAAGAAAAAGAAATTGGAGAGAGAGAGAGAGAGAGAGAGAGAGAGGACAGCCCTGCCAGCTTATCATAACTAATCCACACACTCCTGCACAGGTTGTGTTTATATTCCCACTGTCTTTATATTACAGCACCGACGGGCACAAACGCATTGCAGATGACATGAGCCATAAATCAGCGGTGCCTTGTGCCCTCTTATCTCCTGCTCTCTCATGTCGACCTCTCTCTCGTGTCAGAGCGGAAGCACGGCAGCTAGCGCCAAAGGCGGCTCGGCTTGGGCTCTGATTAGGGCTGCGGCTCTCTCTGAAGGCTGGCGGGAGCTGCTGGGACAGAATGACCAGAGCAAGATGCTGAGGAAGGGAGGGGTAAAAAAAATCTATTTAATTACACAAAGCAATTGAACAGAGCACACAAGCTTTAAAATTAAATTGCACCTGTTTTTGTTTTTTTGTTACATTCCTCTCTCTGATGTTTTACATCACAGGAGGCTCAAGTTTTTTTTTAGCCATGGCCCTTGTGAGGCTTATAATCCAGGCTAAGTGACAGGCTAATTTGTGGTATTAGATTGCTTTCATCGTGTCGTTTGGGTCCGCTTTGAACGTTAGCATTATGAAAAGGCTGCTCTGCCTCAGCGGTCACATTGCCTGGTGTGTGACTGCCGGACGGGAAGAGATGGGGAAGGAAGAGGAAAAAGAGGGGAGGGAAGGGGGTCACAGCGGAAGTCATATCTCTAAGGTTATGTTCGATCTCCTTATGGCAGATAGAGAACGGGCGAGAAGGATTGAGCCCAAGGTACGAAACTGGAGCTGTGTGGGAGAACCTCCACCCAGCTGAGATCAGTCAAGTGTTCAGTCTAATCATGGTGTGAGTTTAGTCTTTTTATAATGAGCAATGAGACTGAAACAGAACTAAAGGTCCATGGAATGAGAAAATAGGTTTTCTGCAGGAGTGGAAATCCATCAAAAGGGACAAGAGGCGACTCTAGTGGTGTTAACATGGCTCAGTGGCGAGACAAAAAACATCCAGTACAACAGAAAGAAATCAAAGCGTGTATGTGGGTGTGAGGGAGGTGTTAATACCTGACTAAAGCCTTAAGATATACCCTGAAATACAGACACAAGACCGTTCCCTTCAACAATAACATGGGGCCCATGCTAAGTCAACTTACTGCTGATGACCATTCACAGTGTCAGGAGCTGGAACGAGTAATTAAAGGCAATAGAAAAATGGAGGATTAGTTAGAATTAATCCGCAACTTTTCCCATTTTCTTGCAGAAAACGCTGAAATAGAAGAATATGGAAATCTAGCGGAGCATAGCAGAACTAATGGCTTGGCAGCCCTCCCCCCTGAAATGAGAAGGGGCTAATGGATCCGCAGCCCTGGCTAAGATGGCTGAGCCAGATTGCATGTGGATTTAAGTGATTAAGAACATGGTGGCCCGGTCCCCCTTTGACAGAGCAAATGTAATATATGACAACGAATGCTAAAATATGAAATTCTTATTTAAAGGATCCATTGCTGTTGCAGGGAATTTGTGTTACAATTCAGAATTTAGATTAAGGCAATATGTGCTATTTGAATTCATATCATGCATTTATGACATAGATGCAGAGGATGTGCTGTGTGGGACAGCGGGAGTTCATGTTTTACATTCATGTTTCAAGTTTTACAAGCTGCAGCTGTTTTCTACTAAAGATGTTTCCCTAAAGCAACAGCTTTTTTTTTTTCTTTTATTAAAAGTATTTTTTCATCATGTTATTGAAGTGATTTACCTCAGTCACATTGGGTTAAACTTTCAGCACTGCTGAGAACTGGTAAAATTTTTCTTAGCAGATTTTTTCATTTTATCATTAATTATGAGTAAA
>OMLM01010012.1:1846-22928 GCA_900302695.1 Helostoma temminkii | reverse complement strand
GTTATCACTTATGTTTTAACATTATAAAGAAGGGGTTTAATAGCATGAGTCATACCACTGTTAATCCTTATTATTGATATTAATATTCTCATATCGTGCATGTAATGCCTTAGATAATGTAATACTATGATGTTATGTTATGTGAGAATTGATTGCCTGACTAGATTTTATTGTATTTTCAATCCGGTTTATTACATTTCACCAAGTTATTACATCATCTTTCAACAAAATAATGGGACGCACAGTGTGTGTGTGTGTGTGTGTGAGAGAGAGAGAGAGAGAGAGTAAAGCTGACATATCAGAGAAACTGAATTTAAATTGTTACATGGTGACCTTAAGAGTCAAAAAGTTAAGCTAAAAGTTATAACTATGATTTCAGATTTATGCTTTGCTCAAAATATTGTGTATCTCACTTTATAAGTGCATTACAAAAACAAGTGGGAACAGGGCTGTGAAAAATCTATAGGTCACTGTCCTATAGATCTGTATTCAGATGTCTCTAAAGCTAATGTGAGGAATGAGTAGTTTCATATTCTTCAGATTTGAAGTATTTTTGCTATAAATTCATTCTTTGTGTTTACCTGTTGAGTTGCAATGGAAGGAATGTAATAATTTGTACAAAAAATGAAAAACTTTGCAACATAGCCACTTAATGTAACTAATTTGTATGGTTGAAGCTTTAAACCTTATCTGCGCAGATGGAGAAAAATTATTACAGCGAGAAAATTCATTGTGCATATGATCGCCTGTGGTTTTAAGACATGTTATGTTCTTTAATCCTAAAATTTTTATCGTACAATATGAAAAATCTGTCAAAGTTGTCGGGCTGTCGTCTCCCACGTCTCCTCCAGTGTGCAGAAGGTATTATGTAGTTAAGCGGCCACTGTGCTTCTTCACAAGTGCATGTTGGATGATTGAACCGCTTTCTAATCCACCTGGTCTCGCACCTTTCTGAGCCTGGAACTGAGCCTCACAAAGCCTGTGTCCATTGGCCATAGTCTGCCACTGACAATCCCATCCACCAACTGTGGAGCAGGAGAATGTGACAGAACCATTCAGAAAGGAGTCAAAATCTGCTGTTCATCCACCAGACATAAAAAAATGAACAATTCTGAAATAAGCGAATTCTTTTCATAGAGCTTATAAATTGCCATTGCATAAAATATGCAATGGCAAAGCAAGCGCCCTCTCATTATAAGACAGGACATACAGTAGAAGGAAGGGTGGGACTGCACGCACGCCGCCTGAATGCGCCACTCCACACAGCCGCGACCGACTTCGACAGGTGCCGGTGGATAATTGGGCACCGTGCAGACTACAACCGCAGCGCTGCTGTCTCCTAGAGCTCATTACTATCACTCAGAAGTTCCCCTTAAAAACCTCCACAGCCACATGACTCAACCCATTTGGAAAACACACGACTGGAATCTCTTGAAACGTTGACATTAAAGGGCCTGTCACTCCGCAAGCTGTTGACGCACTGTTTGGACGGATAAATCCAAACAGTAAATGATTGTGCTGAGCGTGTCATAAGCAGGGAACGCATAGGGTTGAACACACACATTCAGCCACATGCAAATACACACACAGTGAGGTACAGTCTGTCCTTAATACTGTATATTAACTGTGCACTAGCCAGTGATGACAGCTGTAAACCAGGGCTTTTTCTGCCCAAAATGTGTATAATAGATACCAGAGTTGATAATCAGCTTCACTGAGTCAACAATATGTTGCCTAGTGAAAAATCTATGTCCTTGAAATACCACTTTCTACACATTTGCAGATTTGGGTGTTTCTGTTTATATCTCACAAGAGTTTCAAACTGCAAACCAACAACACATATTTACTGGCAGACAATTCTGCTTGCTGCTAAGGTAAATGTTTTAGGCATTTTTGCCTTCATTAGATTCTTAAAAATACATAGAGAACATGAGGGTGGAGAGACAGGAGAGAAAGGATTCCACTTAAAGAGCAGGATGTTGCAGTTACCCTTCTGACCTACCAGAATGCCACCCACTAGGGCTATTCACACTGATTACAGCCCTCAGCAAATAACTGCAAGTCTGTGTGGTGCTGTTGTGTTGCCAGTGAGAAAATACAAACCTTTAAAAGTCTGACCGATTTCAGGACACTGAATGTTTTTAAACTCCTTACACTGTTCATGTTTGTTTGAGAGTGGAGAGATAATGAGCATTAACACCTGATGAGATAAACTGTCAGGTCATCCCGATGAATTACCAGATAATGTTGCACCATTGTACAGAAAAGGTTGCGGTGAACATTTTTGCCAGACTAATCAGTAATTTTGCAAGGTTCTGTGTTCTAAGCGGGTCTAATCTATCTTTAAGTTCGGTTAAAGAAAGAGATCCACAAGTTTATCATACAACTCTGGAAAATTATCAGTGTATGTGAGGTTAGCCAGTGCAGCACTTTGCCGAAAGACACCACGTTGCAGTAACAGTTGAGCCATATTCAGCTTTGGTACGACCCAGCATTTTTTCAAACGATTAAGGGCGGACTGTCTTTTCATGCACGGCTAAAGTTGGAACAAACGCAGCCTAATTGAAATAAATGAGGAGCTTGCGTTTTTTGATGCCATGCATGAACATTAGTTTAAACACAGCCTTATAAGTTTTCAGCTTCACCTCGCTGTCTTTATTAGCCCATAACCTAGAAAGAGGACCTTTGGGTTGAAATTACTCTGTCAATCACACTGCTTCCAAGGTCAAGAATGAATTCTGTATTGGTGTTGCAGCTTCAAGGGTGCAGCAATGAAACATGGTGCATAAAGCAAAGTTACGATTCTACAGCTGAATAGTTGAAAAGGAAGTATTTTTCAGCCCTTTTTCCCTACTTTACTGGGTTAAAAAAACACCATAGCCAAGGGAATGAAAGGAGATTGTGACAGTGGTTTAGTATTCCACAGAGTTTGGTGTGAAGAGATAAACTTTATCAGTGCTATTGCAGCTTCTATTGCTGCCCATAGCAGTCAATAAAAGTGATAATTACTTAATGCCCCTATAACAACTCCTAGAATCATGTCATGCCATTGAGTCATGGTATTCTGATCACTGATTTGATTTCTGTACACAACTCTGAGACTGGGAGACATCATTAAACTCACAAAGAGACACCCAGTCTGGAAAGAGAACAGTCCTACACATTTACAAGTCAACTGTCTCTTTGGCTTTGATTATTTGCTCAGTGGACAGAAGCCAAAAACCGGAGGGGAGAGACTAGCAAAATCCAAATGAGCAATCACACTGCGAGGTTGAGGAATTACACAATATTTTGAACCATACTGAAAGAATACCGTATGGACATGGGCATCGATTAACATAATAAAGCGTTTAATTGTGTTCTTCAGAATAACAACCAGCAGCTTCAGCAGAAATAATTACATCAGAACAAATGAAATGGTGCATATGACGCTAAAGCTGATCTCTTTGCAATCGCAAAATCAAAAGACACCAGTGCTTACTTTGTCAAATGGTCCTTGCTCAGTACAATTAATTTTCTTTTGCTATGGATAGCAGCGTGTCTTTATTAACGGGACTCATGCATGCACACATCTCTCAGTCTTGTTATAAATCCAGACAGTGCTATGCTGAGCAGATGCTCCTCAGCATGTATCAGATATTACACCTTAAAAACATCTCACAACTCAGCAAACAACAGCAAAGAGCTGGAGTGTGTCAATGCACTGCTGCCTTCATGAAGTGGAAGATAGGGGAACATTAGCAAAGAGTTAAAACCTAAAATGGGAGCATTCTACAGTTTCCCCTTACAATGTCATCTGGGTTATTTTAGACATATAAGTAACAACCATCCTCTATAACATAAGTAGTTTGGCTAGCGTGACCTGTTTTGACATGTAAATCTGTTTCTGAACTTAGAGCTGGTGCAGCAAAGTTTGATTCATATCCTTCCTGTAGGCCAACATTCTTACAGACAGCACACATCAGCAGAGTTTCATT
Source organism: Helostoma temminkii (assembly GCA_900302695.1). Classification (NCBI taxonomy): domain Eukaryota; kingdom Metazoa; phylum Chordata; class Actinopteri; order Anabantiformes; family Helostomatidae; genus Helostoma; species Helostoma temminkii. The sequence goes on along the minus strand of OMLM01010012.1, from coordinate 18,951 downwards.
TGGTCTAATTGGTGTATCTAAAGCATCTCACCTGGTAAGAAGGGTGTACTGTATTTTCATATACAGTAGTTATTGAATATGACGTCTCTCTAGTTGACTGTCCTGACCAAAACAGACACGTTGTTCTTCTCTCCGGGTTTTGTAATTAGCTGTCAGCACCTTGCGCTTGGCGATATAATAGGTTCTATAGTTTAAATCATTAAAGTTGACTAAATTGAACTTGCTTTGTCCTTCACAGTGACTGAAATGAAAACATTCAGTTCACCGCAGTGGATGACCACAGGTAGTGAAGAAGAAGAAGAAGAAGAAGAAGAAGAAGAAGAAGAAGAACTGTCACACACTCACTCTTAGAGCATTATATCATAAATCGTTAGACTTGCATTTCACCTCCTATCCAGAGATATTTCTTCTGTAAAAAACAATACTAAGTAAAATACTGTACTTGACAGAACTGACATCACACATTAGAGAATATAAGTCACCACTACCTCTACTACTGATACTGTTGTCTGAGTAAAAACGCATTTTCCAGAACGCCATGCTGCCTTTAATTGCTCCTCTGAACATAAACTAATGGACATGTTTATTTTTCTACAGGGCATTTGTTTGTTTCACCATCTGCCATCATCAGAAAGTCTAAACAGCTAAATCTCCAGGTAGTCCAGACAATTCTACAATCTGATGTTGTAGCAGAGATAAAAATTACAAATCGCTTGAGCTCAACTGAGACATTTTTTAGATTCATTTTCACCATTTGTTGAATTTGGATTTTGTCGGAATTTTGAATGGAATTGGAATTGGAATTTGTTTGTTTGTGATAGCACAACACTTTCATATATCCTACTTCCGCTGAGTCGGTCAACATGTTGGCAGACAGTTGTCTATTTACACAAACAGACTACAAGGAGCAATAATAGTATGCTTCACTTTATGAGCAAGCCTCAAACAAATCCTGCAGATACACATGGTTCTTTAGCATCTAAATGTGCCAGTACCTGCTATTTGTTTCAGGGCTGGTTGCATATGTCAGGTTTATCCCAACTTCATCTGAAAAAAGTTGCTAAATGCCATTAGAAATGATTTAGCAGTAAGCAAGAATCAAAACTGTAATGAAACCAAAACAATGAGCTCAAAGACGCTAAACGTGTCCATTAAGATGAGAGGAGCAGAAGAATCATGCAAATATTTCCTGGGGGTTTGTCACTACAAGCTACAGTATGGATTAGGCTTCATATTTCAGCTGTCTTGAGTCCCAGAATATGGAGGTTAAACCACCAAAAAAACAAATCAAAGTGTTTCATGTCTGTACCAAGCCAGATGCAGAGTTTGTGCAGTGCTTTTCTAGAATGGGCCTGTGTACTTGACTACAGGTTTAAATGTCAGTCTCTCCTGACTCTTACCAGACATTTGAGTGCTCCAGCCATCTGTTTGTTTGTTTTAGCCATAGTTTAACTGCAATTGCACCTATTATCCTAAAGTTTGACCTACATCACTGAACCCTACACAAACCTCAATATGATTTTTAAATTGGTGCTTGAACCTGACCTGAGCCCTCAGGTAAAAAGGGCTTGTGTCGGGTTTGTTTCAGGCAGAGTGGATTTAGACGGAGAGTGCCGACATTTCCACTGACTATAACAGTTTTTTTAACAATGGCGGACCATGGAGACTTCAAATTGTTCACTGGGAGCTAGAAGTGGTGGCGCTGTCTAGCTAGATGTTTTTAAGACATTTTTTTCTAAGGTAACAAGTTGAAATCAGCTAGATTATGGCATCTATATCTTTTTTTGATATGGCAACAACTAATGCAGGATATTGACATTATTTTACCTTGTTATCATCCATCAAATTAACAGATTAAGATGATAAGATAGCTAACTAGTGTCAGCTAACATAAGTAAAAATAGACTGAAACTTTTAATGAATGTTTGATGATACTGATCTGGTTCTTTTGTATATGGTTGAAGTGACAAAGCTTCTGGATATGATGTTATGTCTGTACCATAGTAACAGCTGAAAAAAGGCATTGTTAATTCTTTACAATCAATCAATGATTTTGAACAGGATTTCCAACACAGAATGAGTCTGCACCTGTATATTTCCTCAAATGTAATTTTATTGTTAAATCCTGCTTTTCTCAATATAAAACACTGGGTCTAGATCATCCTCTTGGAGCTAATGGCAGCTCCATGAATTTAAGGGGTTTGATCCCTTACTGCTGCAGCTCTTCCAGGACTCTGGTTTTAGGTATCCACCCTGTACTACTTTTAACGTTGCACATAGCTATTTGACCAGTAATCAATATTAAAATATTCATTGGTGGAGCTTTATTGTTAAATGATAGATCGGCAAGCAAACCTTGATGTTAAGACCCTATATTCAGTGTCTGTAGTTTAGTTATAAAGCTCAGTCTGTGAGTTGGTTCTGGCTATTTCATTCATATCAACAAAAAAACTACTAAACAAACTACTAAAATAAAATCTACCTACTTATTCTGTTATATTTCTCATACTGTCCTCTGGACATAAATCATTTTTATTGAGTAATTTGCACATCTGGCTTGTACTTGTACTTGTACAACCAACAGATCTCACAGCCTTGGGACTAGAGCTTAGGCAGTTCTGCAGTCTGGGGCCTTTCTGGCATGTTGCTGTATTCGCAAGCCAGTGTGACTACATATCTGTTTATTATATTCTTTACCATAAGTGTATAGTAACCAGAAGGAATAGGGAGGTACTGAGGTAGAACTAACATGGCAGCAAATAGTTTTAGTTAGTGACACTCATCTTACAGACAGCTGTGTTTGGCGAAACAGCTTATTAAGAGACATCTAACTACATCTAACTATTGTTCAAAAGTACAATCAGATGCAAAAAACAGAAAAACACTCTCCCCAATCTACACATCATAATAGATTATTAGAAAATGACCTGAGACAAGACAGATATTAGTCTAGCCTAGCTGGCTTCACGTTTCCTTTCTTTATGCTAAGCTAAGCTAACTGCCTGCTAACATCATATTTAGCGAGCAAGACATGAAAGTGGCGATAATTTTCTCATTTCTTTCAACAGAAGTAAATAAGAATGTTTCTCAAGCTATTCTGTTTGTCAAACTATTCCTTTATAACATCAAATCTACTCAAGCATTTTATGTACACAGAGAACATGTTATTTGCTGTCCTGCATCTTTAGTAGAATTTATTCATTTACTTTTTGTCACAGTCAGATCACACAACCTGTCTGGTAGAAATGAAAATGCCTATGTAAGAGAAGTACATTTTTCCAGTTGATGCCAGCAAACTGCTCTTCACTGCCTGGCACTGCCATCTGCAGTTTGTTATAACTTTTGTTATGACTGCTTTTACATGCACTTAAGTAACCAGATTACTCAAAGAAATCGGGTTTCTCGGGTAACAGGGGAACAAGTTTACATGTACTTAAGAAACTGGTTACTGGAAATTCATTTATACATGCTGAATATGAGGAATCTGATTTCCTCTCTACCTTGGGTTTATTTTGGAAGCACGGTTCACACATTGTAACTGAATACAGACAGAAGAGATGGCTTCCTGACTTTTTTAGACCGTGTGTTGGCGGAGCTACCTGACAGCGCTGTGAGAAAGATTCACACAGAAACATCTACAGGGCACTTTGTGTTGGTTTCAGTTTTATTTGGACTTTGGGCAGACTTTATATAAAAAAAAGGCAGCATCACCCTGAAATGATCTTTGCTTTGATCCAGCTGCTCCTCTTTGCTTAAAATAGTAAAGTGGTGTATGTCTGTTCTCTGAGAGAAATCTACCTGGGGAAATCAGGTTTCTGTAATCCCATACCCCACTTATGGTAACCATGACAGTTAAGAAATCAACTTACAATAACCTGATTACTGGAGTGCATGTAGATGCACTAAATGCCTTCAGAGTAGATTGACCGAAAAGTATTTGCATTACCACCCCCATTGTAAGTATGTGAAACATCACTTATGCTTACACTGCATAATGAAATTTTGGGCAACACATTTTTTTACACAAGTACACTACCTGTTGTGTAGAACATAAAATGGCTCTTGGCTAGCGATTGCAATTGCCACTCATTACAAGCGTTAATTAAGTTTTATTAATTAATTAAGCATTATTAAGTTGTGTTTCTGGTCATGACAAATGCTAATCCAACAATTACTCTCCCTTTACCGCTGCATTTTGTCTGCACTAACCTGTGAAATAAATATATCTTTATCTGCTAAAATGTTTACCACATTGTCTGTCTCGTTTGTGCTTTGCAAGTAGCATAGTCCAGCCTCAAGTAGAAAAACAATAATAACAATAATTTGAGCACCACCCACAGAGGTTTAACTCAATCAATGAGGTCATATTTGCTTCTGTTTGCAGACTTAAAATATGTTTTAGTTGTCGCCCCTTCACTTCTCCCGCTCTCTCTGCCTTCCTCTCCGCTTCCATCTCTCCCCTCATATCTCCAGCTGTCGCCTGGTAGAATGTAAATTAGCCTCTCAGCACAGAGCCTATGATGGTGTCAGCCCTCTCCTTAGTCTCTGGTCTCATTACAAGCCTAGTGTAGCTGACATTTACCCAGCCACTGTGTTGACTAGCTCTTCATGCAGGGCACATGGGTCAAAACAATACACAGCGAACCTTCAACAATCCATATCTTCTTGGAAAGGAGGTTTGCTGGAGCCTGTGAACGTTGACTAAGAAACACACAAAAATGCCAAAATAAAGCCTGGAAATGTAAAAGAAAAATCCTTGGACATTCCTTTCTAAATGACCCATGTAGTGAAAAGTGAAAAGCTTTATGATGTTCTCTGTCCTTGCTCTGTGTTGTAGTTGTAAATTCTTAGTCTTTGTGCAGCAATGTCAGCGTGACAAAATCCCGGCAGCTGGACTGATTAAGATTCTAAATAAACAGCAAATACCGCACAGCTTTCTTTTCATCTGCACAAATGCATAACAGAGCTGAGTATGTTGTGGTCGTTTTGTGCAATAACCTGTGTGGCTCTGTACATTCTTTACTTCCAGTCTGTCTGGTTAAAATGTCACCACACTGCACACTGTCATCTTACAGAGATAATTCGAATTTGCTTTGATTTTGGTGAACAACAGCCGTCTCCTGAGCCCTACAATAAGCTCTGAAACGGCTCCATGAGTTTGGAATTAATAGGATGGCCATAGCTATTTCCTGACTCTTCCTCCTCTTGGGACCCCCCAGCTCTGGTTTTCTGCGGTCCTCTCATCCTGTTACTAATGCCTCACTCTGTGTAACCCTTATCTCCACACTTACTACAAGGCCTGATAGGGCTCTGTGTGTAAGCAATTAAAACGGCTTATTTGCCAGATAAGTGGGGGAGAGTGGTCAGATTGAAAGCCACAGGCTGCCACTATCAGGTCTTTAGGTTTCAGCTCCTGGGTTAAATAGCCAATGGGTGCAGAGTGAGCCGAAGGAGGCATACAGCTCAGTGCGAGTGTGTGGAGGGATGAAGCTCTGTATGTTTTCCACATAACAGACATAGACCAACATTAACATGTAAGCATCATAAATAAAGATGGCTAGAGACATAGGAAGGACACCTTAGTGCTCATATGTGGATTTAGCTAGCTGTGCAGATATAGGATAACATGTATTTATATGTCCGTATCTAATGAATGAAACAAATTTTCTGTGAAGCAGTTCTGTACATCAAAGCCTGTTTCCACCTTTGATTTGTAAGAGGCACTGCAACACAATCCTGCAGCAGCATTCAGGGAAATACACAGAAAAAGGATGCTTTATTATAACACACCACACAGACATAAAATCTGGTCTCATTTGGCCTAATTGGATGTCTTTAGCACCATGTATTATGCAGTAACTGGAAGCTGCACTGAACTGTAAATGTAAAATATATGTGTAATATACAGTAGCTCCCTCAAAAAATTCCCACAGATGGATCAAACAGAAGTAGACTTTTTAACATGCGCACTCGTTTTCCTGTACGTTCCCACAACAAAATGCTTTTCCACTGATGGAGGTGTAAATCACAGTTTAGCACAATACCTTCATTAGTGCTTCTGCAAAATGAGCATCATTCATAATTGTCTGAAGCCTCAGAATACTGCTCACTAAAGATGAAACTTCATGTGTTTATTCCATTTTCATATATGATATTACATTTTTCTCAACATCAACAAATGTCACCTGCTTATTTGCAAAAGAAAGGAAAGATAATGCCCTGACTACCTCCTGCGCCACAAAAATGTAGTTCTTTCATGGAAAAAAAAAAAACAATAAAACAATAAAAATAATTTAAGCAACAATTATGATCACAAAAAACATAGACCTAAAGAAAGAACTGGATATGTATAGTTTATTCTATGACTCAGAGCACAATTGTTCTACAAAATCCATTCAATATTATGAACACATCCACTGCAGTTTAGTTCAAGTCAACAAAAACCACCCTCATGTCATAAATACTCCATATCGCTTAATCTCTATCTGTCCACAGCTCGACTCTCCAGGAAATTGATTATTTAGTGTTGCAGTAAGTAACATTTGCTAAGACAGTGCCAGGTTGTTTTAGGAAACCACTGTGCCTGCTTTCATAAAGATATTGATTCTTAAAGATATTATGTAAAACCAGTTTTTCAGTCATTTTTTTGTACAATTATATGGTTCTCAGGTGTTTGTAGACATAAACCAAGTGGGTTAGCAGTGGATACAGGGTACAGATTCTGTCTGCAGACGCCGAAAAACACAACGCATGGATGTGGTGTTGCCTTCAGCTCGACACATAAGAACTTTTCCCTGTCCAGAGCACAGACACAGCAGCAGAAAATTTCTACATACACTGGAAAGTCATATAAATGTACAAAAATTTCCAGAATGTGGATTTACCATAATATGGGCTTTTTAAATGAAGCGTTCACATCAGATTTAGTTTTCTGATATCTCAAACTGATCTACGAGCTTCTCTTTCTCGAGCACGGTGAACTGTCTGGTGGAACACCAGAATGGCTTCACATATGTTTGGTGGGAGATTTATTCAAAGTGCATGAGATGACAACATATATAGATTGGAAAAAGAGGACAAAAGGAGGAACAGAGTCTTCTTTCTGAAGACGGCGCAGTAGAGTAACGGAGAAGGAAACGACTTCGACCTTGGCTGTGACCTGAACAGACTGTAATGAGTTCTGAACTTCTGCTTCAGCTCAGTATTGTTGTGGTTTTTCAGAGTGCTGAGAGCTGGTAAACAGGATATTGAGTCCCCGATGGGTCTGCCTCACATCGTGAAGCTACTGTAGGCCCACAGCTCTGCACACACCATCAACCATAGAAATGAAACAGAGAGAAAGGGATGGATGGGAGAAATGAGAGAGGAGGGCAGAAAGGGAAAGAAAAATGTTTCTACTATCCAAAATGTATGTTGATGTTTGTTTGGAGGCTCTCGAAGGCTGGAGTCATCCTTGCGTGACGTGTTTATAAGCCACTGGGCCGCACACAGAGCATCACTAAGATGCTGTTCAGGAGATAAAATGGTCACACGAGGAAAAACCTAGAAACAGACCAGCACATCTGTTTTCTCTCACTGTTTTTCAGTTTCTCTCACTGTTCTGTGTTCCCCTTTGTCTCCCTCTGCATGAAATAGGATCGCAGTTAACTGTCGGTTTGTCGGATGAGATATTCTGTACATTAACTTACTCTTTCTGTGCTAATTTCAGAAGCACTAGTTATTGTACTGTATCTAGCAAGGCTGAAGTATAGGTGTGGGTGTTTAATAGTGCATCTGATTTTCATTCGATTGTCTGAGCTCATCCTTGCATCCTTCCTTTTTCCTCTTTCATCCAAATACAAGCAAAAGTTTCCCTAAAATCAAATGTATTCAAGAGTAAGGCTGTTCAACTATTTGAATAGGGGAGAAAATCCCATTATGAACTGCTTTAATTTTCAGCTTTGTTGCTCAAGATGGATATTGATCATCATGTTCTGTATTCTGTAAAGTAACTATGTTAAAGCAACATTGTGAAAAATGTAATAAGCAATATTGCAGAATCTGTGACTCTGCACTGTGCTGTTCTGTTGTTAAGGTAATTCCAGTATAATTGTATGAGGAGATTCAGCTTTCCAACCTCCGGGTCAGGATTTTAAAAGCAATAGTTTTAGTCATTTATTTAACAAAGAAAAGCCCACAGTGGATATGAAAAATATAAGACCATGATAATATAAGACATGTCAAAATAAAGCTAAAAAAATTGAATCAGAAGAAGAAGAAAGCAAAGACAGAAAACAGAGGTCAAAGTGAAAAATGTATAGGAACCTTTTGCTTTATTTTATCAATTCAGCAGAGCTCCTGTTTATTCACCAGCTGGTGAATTTGTTTTATTTCAAATGAAAGAGAGGAGAGCGAGCCACAGATCAAATAGAATGTGGAAAAAAGCCCTTACTTCCTGCCTCCATCAAACACACACACAGTCTGTGTCAATCATCCACCAACATTTTACACAAATTCCAATAGTTTTAAGAGGATTGACGCTATCAAGGTGATACAGCCGAGAAGCTGACCTCCTCTCAGTCTTTCATTTGGATTGTAAAAGAATAACTCTCCCCAGTTTACCGGGGCTTCCAGGTTTCACCTAAGAGATTCTGAAGCTTTTTGTACAATACGGCAAAAGTCTTGTCTTCAAGATTTTCCTTTCTTAGAAGGACTGACAGCGTCAGGAAATGTCACACTTTGATTTCATTGTTGCTTAAAAGAAAAAGGTAAAAGCATTTTCAGGAACCAGCTGATTTGCTGTTGAAGGCAAATTGTTCCACTGCTGTTAAAATAATGAACTAAGAATGAACATATCACTGAATGTATTCATAAATTTGGATAGAATTGTTTGTTGGATGGAGGTGTCAGACCCAACTGGTATGGAAATTTTAGAAATTAAATAAATAAATAAATAGGAATAAATAACTGCATGAACAAATAAAAGAAAATATGTAATATGGCAATGAATTTATGAACTAATTGGAGAAAATGTATAAATACAATTCATTATTGTGAAATATTATGTAATCTGCTTTAAACTTTTATTTATTATTGTGAAATATAATTTCATGTTAATTATTTTCACAATAACAGAAAATATTGCTGAGACCTTTTATTTAATTCCATTATTTTTCTATTCAAAAAGTAATTTTTGTGTCATTATGAAATAAAAGTCAGCTTTTATTTCATAATGACATTTCTCATGATGGTCTATTTATTTCATAATGCCAGTTTTCAGCAGAATTACTTTATTTTTTAATTAATATCAGTGGGTCGGTGCTGTGCGCCTATTGGCTGATCCTTAAACATTGGTTAGTTTTCCTGCATGTCTGCTCACTGGGCTGGTACAGCTGGAACCGGCTGGGTCAGAAAAGATGGAGGCTTGGTGTTAGCTTCCTTCAGTTTTGCTTATTTTAGCTGAGAAGACAGTCTAGTTACAACAATCACCTGCTAACTGCCCTACAACACCGTAACTAGTGATACAGCTACACATTTCTCCCGCAAATGAAAACGGAAAGCACATTTACAAAAGCTCAACTCGGTAGACTGAGACTAACCAAGCCGTAATTACATAATGTTACACACACTGAAACAACAGTTAGCTCTCTTAGCATTAGCATTTGGTATTGTTGTTGCTTGACTATTGTGAACTTGGACCAGGGACAGCTTCATCACAAAAAGTATGCTGCAGTAACTTTACTCTTTCAGACTGAGGTGAATGTGTAGCATCTGGTTAGCAACGTCTCTGAGTTACTCAGAAACTGCGTAATGTTTATAACCTGTGTCATGAAGGAGAGAAGCGATACAACAGCAGAGAGCATGATAAATATTTTCTTTACTTAATGATGTTGAGCTGAGCAGAGCTACTGACAGTAACGCCCACCCTCTCACTGTGAAAACCTGCAGAACACAACCAGAATTACCTGCTGTGTAACACACAGGTTCACACTGACTTTGTACTAAGGGGCTGGCAGGAAAAAGTCTGTGCGGGTTGACTCGCATGTTTGTGTTCGCACATGCAGCTCACCTGAGTAAAGTCCAGAGGACGTCTGGAGTCCAGTTCATGTGTGAAAGCAGCTTTTGTCACGCCACTTCTGTAATGTTATTCATGCCCAGTGTTTTACTTTAGTCGTAGCTATGTTTGAAAGTGTAGACGACCACCTACTGCAAAGGAGTACATATTGCTTGTTAGGATCCAAATTGACTTTTCTTGTTCTATTGCTTATGGCTGAGTAAAGGAGCAGCCAATCACATACCTGGCTCCGCCCTCATTCTACTGAAAAGCGGCATTATGAAATAAATAGGCCATTGGGAAAAGTGCCATTATGAAATACAAGCTGAAATAAAAAAATAACAACTAATGGAATTAAACAGAAGTTATTGAGAAATGAATTTACATGAAATAATCTTTCTCAATAATGAGCCATTTTTAACAGCAGAATGTAAATTACTTCATAATTTCATTGACATATTATATTTTTTTTTATTAATTTATTCATGCAGTTATTTATTCTAATTATTTATTTAATTTTGAACATTTTGGAGTTCCATACACTGGTACCTCTCCTTTTTAAAATACATACTCCAATATTTTGGGAAACACACATATTTACAGTACCAGATGTGCTTCAAAACATAGCTATCCACATTAATAAAGAGTTTCAGCACAGCACATGAGGCTGTATACTAAGTCTCATTTGTTGACTGTGGTCTGACAATAGCAGACAGTTGCTAGTTAGCATTACGTTAGCTCCCCTTAAGCTAGTGCTAGCACAAGACTAGAAATCAGTCCACACTGCTACGCCCAGCTCTCCTTCTCCTCACACACTCTCCCCTCTGTTCTCTGTTATAAGTCCCACTCTAAAACTTTCTAAAATCTTCATAGCTGTTCATACAGGCCTTTGAGAATTGAGATAACTTACTTTTTCCCAATATAAATGTTTTATCACACTTAAAAAATCATACTAGCCCCGTAAGACAGCATTAACAACATGATCAGAAAAACTGGAAGCAGAGGTTACCAGCTAGCCTGGCTATGCTCAGAGACCCCAAATTATAACTGATTTATCACTGTGCATTTATCACAGCAGACATTTTGACTTTTATAATAGGAAATGCCCAAGTGTTAATGATAACACTGACAATGACTGTTTTATTCATTCATTTCACAATACCAGGAAACAGAAACAGCTAAATTGAATTCACTCAGCAACAATGTCAATATTTCCACCTGTGCTTGCCAGCATGTGTGCTGTGGAAAATCAACACTCCACAGTTCTATTATTGTATTTTATTAGTTTAATCTGTGTATAAGTGCATGTCTTGTTTAATAAATCTAATCTAACTCTTTGAAGTTAAAATATTAATATAAGTAGCATGATGTTTCTAATGTTAATGTCTTTGTTAAAGTAGGTCCAAAACTTAACAACAACAACAACAACAACAATAATAATAATAATAATAATAATAACAAGGGCACTCACAAAGACTAATTCAAAGACCCCCCACTGCTGGTGTGCTGCATGTCACAGCTGTTCAGAGGCAGTACTAAGTTGGCCTGGTTGGCGAGGAGCAGCAGACCATGAAGTGTCATGGTGCCATCTCTTTAGCTCAGTGGTGAGACAGTGCAAGGACGAGGTCACGTGACCCACCAGGAAAGGTGACATTGGCTGATCCATCGCTGCTGGCCAGACAGTCGGCACCAGGTCTCCCAGTTGGAGGGGGACCCGTCTGACCTAAGCCAGGCGGCCTGGAGCATTAAGCCTGATCATTCATGGCGGAGGAGCTGCTGCTAATGCTTCAAGCTAATTGGGGACCGCCGGGTCTGCCAGTTCTTTTGCGAGGGAAGTAGCTATTGGCTGCTACAAAGTTGCTAGAGAAGTTGCCAGCTGACGTCATTGTGTGATTTGCTGAGTCCCTCTGCTCTGTGCAGAGAGGAAGCATACACACCCTTTACTCAAGTGAAAGCGCCAATTTATCAGAACAAAGTACCAGCACTACTAGAAGTAAATGTCAAAATGCTGCTGCAGTAAAAGTACTTGTGCGCCTTTAGACATTATTCTACATTACACTGAGCCGGTTTTAGCTCAGATTATCTATGGGGCAGAGGGGTAAATAATGATGGATGAAAAAAAACTCCAACACATATTAATATTTCTTGCTTATTTTGTCTTGCTTATTTTGTCTTGCTTTTTTTGTTAAACTTACACTTTTAGCCCCTAAAAGGGGGACGTGTCTTTTCCTACATGCATGAGATGGGACCAGTAAAGCCCATTAAGTTTGAAAGAAATACCCTGATGATGTTATGTTTTATGTCAGTCTATTGCACTTAAATCATAAAACAATACAGGTAATGTTAGAAATGTGATGTATGTTCCCATCTTTGTAACTACATAAAATAAACTCCAGCGTGGTGATTAGTTCTGGCACGCTGTTTTTTCATATCTAGTTTATTTCTGTCTACCACCCACTGTACCATCCCTACATTGTCTAAACTGTCAGCATGTCCAGTTTCTTTTGTTTTCGTGTAATTTGGCAAATTGTATCCCCATGTGTTACTGGCAGGTGGAGGAGGAAGAGTCCAAATGAGCCGGTCTGAACCTCCTGCCAGTGTCACTGAATTTCATCATCACAGGATTCACATGAGTATTTGCTTCAGGTGAGCCGACATTAGTCTCTGCGCTGGAGGTCAAATCGATCCCTATGAGCTCAGTTGATTTCTGATGCCAGTTTAGGAGCTGTACTGTGTAATGGTTATCATCCTGCCACACCTACCACTAACAGCAACCTTTACACATAATCCAATACAATAACGCTCTGGACATTTTAGCCTTATAATCACACAGGAGCAAAAAAAGGAGTTTTAATGTACATAGGCAAATAGTGAACTAAAGACAGTTCCAGTGAACTTTATTAACCCACTGACCCCGTAAAACTGCATTAATTCTGCTTGACAGCAAGTGTAATGCAGCGAGGACTCCATGGAAGTAACTGAGATGCCCAATTCAATTAAACACATACATGTCACAGCTGGATATAACTCATAAAAATGCAAATGATTTCACAATTTTACAGAGAGTTGCTGCAACTGAAACGTTTATTAAGCTGTTAATATTTATAGTTATCACCTGGGTGTCTATTTAAGGCTCTGACAGAGGTTGCTCAGATAAACCAGGCCAATTGTTTGAGCACAGGTTGGACAGTGATGCGGTGTTGATGGTCTACAAATCAAACACTGCAGCCTGACTGACTGTGCGCACTCACTGGAGACTAAACTCCTATCAGCCCCCTACTGAGGACACAAAGTGTCCGCTGGGGTCGCTTAAGCGGCTCTTACCTGTAATTGTCCCACTCCCTTCCCGCACCTTAACGCCCTTTAAACCATCGGCGTGGCTGCTCTGCTACAATCCAGAGTTGAGTCTGTGATGTGGAGGCATTTGTGTCCCGGACTGGCGAAAACCGAGAGAGGTGTTTTATTATTATTATTATTTTTAATCCAGATGAAATCAGTCTGATGAGATGATCGTGATGAATCAGACACGATTATTCGTCTCTTAACGCGGCAGCCTCAGCAACTCATCCACCGCAGAGCCGAGATTCTCCTGCATCCAAACCTCCTCTGTCTTTTTTTATTCCGATAGTCCACAAACAAACTGAAGCCTTCAGACTCAGGCAGGTAATAAGCTTTAATTGGTCCTCTTGGCGCGCCTTTTAGTGGGTGACAGTCACCAGGGGTGCAGACCACACCGCACACTTATGATGAATATATTCAGTTCTCAAATTGGGATCATCCTGATCAATCACTTGAGCTTCCAGTGTTCGCTCCGCCGCGTCTCTCCCCAGTCTGACAGCTCAGCTCTGTGCGCACTAACTTTTATGGAGACTCCGGAGCGCATGGCGCGCTCCCACTGCCTCTGCTGGTAACACCTTTACAGTAATCTGATTACCGCTGTGGATTTCGTCACTGAATGATACCAACAGAAACAAAGCGTTTTTACTCTAAATGAACCTCAATATGATAATCGACCATTATCTGATATCCAGAGTAGAATAGAGATTAAACATGAGATGTTTCATCAGACTCCAAAAATAATGCTTATTTTCAAATGTTTAGAATTATTTTGAAAAATGCCAATTAATTATTCTAATTTCTAGTTATTAATTAATTCTAATTAATAACAAAAATCACTGACTTAGTAAGTGCACTGGTGTTTAAGTGTTAGTGTACTTCAGTAATGAGCCTTCAGCTCAGGTCATTCATGGTACCTTGTTCTATCTTCTGCTTGGTCCAACTATGGCGTGAAGTGTATAAATGACACTTTCATTTGGAAGATGTGGACCAAGTTTGATGAACTGTTGAACTGTGGGAAACGGCCCGTGCTGAGTGTTTTCCGTTATAAGTTGTCCACTAGTGCCATCCAGTGGATATGTGATGTATACCAGCAAATATCACTGACAGAGGCAAGAAACATCAGGAGCAAAGGCGATTAATACAGTCCACACTAAGATGATACAGTTTGATCAAAAATGTTTATTCCATGGTGAAAACAGTCCTGTCACACACACGCACGCACCCACTTTTCTTTTTTTGTTTTTACAAACAGCAAAATTCCATAGTATAATGCATGTGAGGAGACAAAAAATAAATCATAAAAGTGACATAAGAACAAAGTGATTGGCTTTTGCAGTTCATTCAGAAATAAAGGGGGACACTTAGAAAGTCTGTTCAGCTCTGTCCGTCTTAAAAAAACAAAACAACAGATGATGTTTGTTTCTTTTTACTTCAGGAGATCTATCATCCTAAGGCAATGGCGGGAGAGATCAGATTTCATGTCTCTCCGTGTACGATACTGAGCAAAGGGTCACGCGCTCCAGATTCAACATCGATTGTTCAAGCTGCTTCTGAAAGGCATCAGCGGCTGTAGTAGCATTAAAAAGTTCATGGACTGGTTTTCCCAGAGTTCCTCAGCATTCCTCTTTGATGTAGATTTGTTCATCTGTGTCGGACTCCAGGTGCTCCAGCCGGTCCGTCTGTCCGTTCATGATCTCATCAGGAGTTTTCATAAACCTGGGGAGGGGCGCAGAGGCAGTGTGACTAGTTTGGTCATTTCCTGGAACTTTGGGGTTAATTCTAATTGTTATGTTTAGTCAGTAACGTAGAGTAAGACAATATTAAAAAATATGATGAATTACGTGATAGATGTCTTAATGCTGATTTCACTTTGATATACCTGAACAGAAGTCTTTGTCCAGGCTCTTTCCTGATGATGTTCAGTTTGTAGTAGTGTCTCAGTGCTCGCGACATCTTCTCGTACGTCATATTGGTTCTGTTCTGCAAGAGTTAAAAACGCAACAGCGTCATAAATAATACTGATTTGCAAAGAGGGACATATTGAACATCTTAACATTCTCTGTGACAGTTAAAGTTGCGTTAATGTTATGTGAAGCGAGTTTGAACTTCTAATTAACACTGTTTATATGTAATAAAAATTTGTGCTTTAAAGCTTCGTCACTGGAAACATTACACCTGTAGTGTTGCAGTGTTTGACCACTTGGTGGCAACAGTGAACACAATTTGTCTGTATGCTGTTAGTACTGAGGAGGTCATGGGTTTAATAGCACTTTCTTGCTGGAAACAAACTATTTTGTGGCACAAATAACTTGGTAGATGATTCTGAAGTTCTTTGGTCCAAAAAACTGATTTCATTAAGTCACCAAAAGTTCAAAAGTTCACCTTTTGAGCCATTGTTGGTATAGTGCCTTAAGCTGTTTTAGACATGTCTTTCTGCCTGATCTGACTCTGCAGTGTCCTTGCTCGCTGAGCCACCTGCAGCCAGATCAAAGGCAGCAGCTGGAGACAGCTGAGTGTGTGTGTTTACCTTGTGATTGCCCCAGAGCCTGGCCAGGCCGTTGGGGTCCATGATGCGGAAGACTTTGTTCTCTGGATCCTCCCAGCGAATGTAGTTCTCGTACCTGCTGTCTGACAGGAGCTGGTAGACGTAGTCCCACAGCAATCTGCAGTCTGTGGGGACACGTTGAGGAAAAACTGAGTACGTTTTCATGAATTGGGGGCTTTAAGAAAAAAACATCAATGTCAGGTTTCTGGATTTCAGAACTACAAGTGTGATGCTTTGTGTCAGAGACAAAATAAGTCAGTTATCTAATGTCTGTCTCTCAGTAGGTGTCTCTGTTGCCTAAAAAACAGATGTGTTTTTAAATAATTATTTCATGCAGCTTTAACTTTGTGAGGGCTAAACACACCTGCTATTCGCCCGATGGGCATTTGCTGCTCCTCTGGAGGAGACACGGGCATGATGACGTGGTTTCTGTACAGTGCCTCTTCCTGCTGCTGCAGTAGATGCTGTTGCTGCTGCTGTTGTGCCAGTGGTATTGGATGATGGAGGCCCTTTCCTTCACGCCCATTCTCGAGTGTTGCCTGAGATGGGGGTCCACTCCGGCTGTGCCTGAAGTCCATGGCGGCACCACCGGAGTTTCTGTTTGGGCTGAGGAGCAGCGGGTTCATGATGGTGCTGGGTATGAGCTGGATGACGCGAGGAGGGCCTGCCTCCTGGCCCGCAGGACTACCTGAGCAGGGAGCTTCTCGGGGCGTTGTACAGTGCCCGTTCGGTGCAGCTGGAGAAACTGACAGAGGGTACAGTTCCTCGGGCAGGTGATGGTTGCTGTCAGGCAGCTGGGAGAAGGTCTGCAGGGGGTCTTCATTGGTGGGACGAGGGTGGTTTGTCTCTGGAGGGGATCTTCGTGGGGTTGGGTGGTGAGGAGAGCGAGAGCGATGCCGCAACTCAATGGTTGGTGGATGCTGGGGGAGTGGCTCTGTACCACGTGGTCCCCGCCGTACCGTTTCTAAAAATAAAACATTTTCAAAATAGTCAACACAAGATAAATATCTACACCCAAGTTACAAAACATAATATTACAACACAGCTGAAGAAACAGAACTAATTATATTTTTGTTACTTTTCAAGCAAAAATGTAAAACATATAGTGTTTACTGCTTTATTGTGTCATATGTTACACTCAAATATATTTGGACCATTAGAATAAAAAGCTTTTTGAAAATCTCACAA
>OMLM01010011.1:0-12648 GCA_900302695.1 Helostoma temminkii | reverse complement strand
TGTGTGTGTGTGTGTGTGTGTGTGTGTGTGTGTGTGTGTGTGTGTGTGTGTGTGTGTGTGTGTATATACACATGGAGGTTATTCATCACTGCTTTTTACCTTTTGTTATTTTATTATGTTATGATTTTATGAAGTAATTAGTATCAATATACGATACGAAATAATGGAAGTTTAGCTTAAAATGTTTTCTGATATGTTATCTTAGTAAGTGAGTGAAATAATTTTCTTGGTAATTACATCAAACCTGTTTCACACTAATGTGTTGTGGAACAATTACTACAATGACTAATTATTATATAATTAGTGGCCTGTAATATACTAGGTTGCCAATTTTCTTAATTAGGAACATACTGTTTTTCTGTTTTTCTCAGGGTCTATAGATGACTGCTGATGTCCAGTGAAAAGGGTAGAAACCAGAACCATGGTCATACTACAGCAGGTAAACACACATACACACGCAAGTACACACACATCTGTGTGTGTGTTAACATTGTTGACGCAATTTTATACATTTATATGGACACTTTTCTCCAGAACAGCATACAAATGAGAGGACAACAGGCTTAAGTTCAGGTGTCTTGCTGTGTGTGTGTGTGTACGTGTGTGTGCGTGCAGCTTGTTGCAGCACTCATTAAGGATGAGCAACTCATTACCCTGCACTGTTGAATCCACTTGAAACACACAGACACACATTACTGTAGAGCAGAGAAATCAACCAACGCAGACAACATGCCGGATGCATTTGTGCGTTCATACACTGGCTTTGGTGTCGGTCTTTCTGATTCTGAGTTAATGCGTTGCTGAACTTGTCAGCTTTTCTGATCGACTAATCAGCTCTGACAGTGTCCCCCCACTGTGGAGGCCTAAATGGGTCGAGCCAATAAAGCAGAGAGATCAGACCTCACCCCTCTCAACTGTGGATGTTTGTCTCTTCACATAACGCTTGATTAACAGTGTTAACATTTTTACTGCCACAGCGGAGGAAAAATTGGATGTAACTGGTGAAGGGGAAATTATTTTTTGGAAATTACTTCCTGTGATGACGTTTTTGTGATTACTTCCCTTTTTTAACTTATTTTTCACTGTTGTGTTACCACCAACCCAATGATTTTTATTTTTTGCCGCTGAGGTCTTGGATATTTCAGGAAGTCTCTGTGGATTTTTAAATATTCACAATATAATATCAACCAATCAGCGCATGAAAACAAGATGGAAGTGTTCCTGTATTATTAAGTTATTTATTTTTTAAACCACATGTGGTTACCATGACAACAAACCCAAACAGGAGGGGATCTGATTGGCCACTGGAAGGCTGGGACCCGAATGTACGTCGTCTCAGCTACAGATGCACCACCCTCATCAAGGTAAAGATGATGTCAGGAGTCAGCTTCTAGAGACTGGGGACTTTCACACTTTTGTTGAATAATTTAGCTAATTAATTTAACATTGTTTAAAATTCATTTTAATTTAGTTAGTAAATAAAAAATAAGCAGATGTAGATTCTAAACTCAGATCGTAAGTGAGGTAGATTTAGGATCTCAGTTGACCTCAGTTTCTTGTGACATAAGCACTGTTTCAGATGTTTTTGGGATCTAGTCTCTAGGTTTTTGATTAACTCCACTTTAACACCTCCAGTGACCTTTATTTCTTTATAGTGTCATTTATAGGTTTGTAAGTGAGGGCATCTGTGCCTCATGAATGAACATATACAGACAGATGGCTGGATTAATGTTTCACTGTGTGAATGGCTTGTATTTGAAGAGTGAACCTTTGCTTGTGATCTTGTGTCAAGGTTTAAGACCACAAGTTTGTAACCAACGTGCAGTGGATGTCACTCTTTTCAATTCAGGTCCATTCGGGTTATTTATATATAGATCTAAATAACACAAGACCTCACAGAATTAAATGTAAAACCCAACAAATGCCCCTTGAACAAGCACTAGGCAACAGTGGAGAGGAAAAAAAAACTACCTTTAACAGAAAAAATGTCCAGCAGAACCAGGCTCAGGGAGGGTGGTCATCTGCCTCAAGTGGTTAGGGTTACAAGCTATTACAGTTAAATTAAAGCTGTTTTCTAACTGGTAATAAAAACCTTTGTAAACACCAGTAGAGGGCAGACTTGTAGCCACAGACACAGGTGAGCTGTGAACTGTGGGGCCTCTACTGACCCTGGAGAGAGCTTGTAGTGCATGTGGTAAATCTTACACATTGAGATACCATTATTATCTTACAACACTGCATTTATGAGTTGGAAACCTGTATATTTGTTGATATACATAAGATTGTAGATGGAACACATAAAAGATAATGTATTGTGCATTGTTCTGATGTGATAACAGCTTTATCGAAGTGTCTATTACATAGTTTTTGACTCTTCCCAAATTAGTAGCTTTTTACTTCTATATCTATCTATGACGTTCTTTTCAACAGCTTTACCCCTTAGTGTCACTCTCACTGCTTTGGTCAGCGTTTGCCCCGTTTCATGTAATCAGTTTCAAAATCCATCCATTACATTTATTATAATAAATATCATATTGTCAATACATACTACATGTCTTAATATTGCAGATGTATGGTATGAGGTGCATCACAATCCCAGATATACAGTACACTACCAGTCAAGAGTTTGGTCACACAGAGGAATTGCTTTGTTTTTCAGCTGTCATTGCGAAAGGGTTTTCTAATGATCAGTTATCCTTTTAAAGGTTAGCATTCGCAAACATAACTATTGGCACACTGCTAATGTTTGCTGATTATAGGCCTCTGTATGTGTTATTTACAGTACAGTAGTACAGTACTAACAATGTCTGCACTGTATTTCTGATTAATTAGATGTTATAACATCAACCTTTGTTTCAAAAACATGGTAATTTCTATGTGTTTCCAAACCTTTGATTGGAATTGTTGTCAGTCATACATAGCAAATTTTAGAAGCTTACTACAAGAATGTGATTATACTTATTAATCATTTTACTGAAAGGTGACAAACTCTCCTATGCAAAGACACCATTAGCTGTTAGCTCTCTCTGTGCAGACGTAGCTGCAGCTGGGTTTTCTGTGACTTGCTCCTGCAGTATGTTTGTTTGGTTTGTAAACTCATGCTTGAGCTCACTGTGTTCAGATGTTTTTAGATGGCTGAGGTGCTGATTTAAGGGCCACAGCAACAAGAACAGCCCAGTCTCACTGGAATAACTCCAGAAGGCCTATATGTAATCCCAAAGCATGAAATGGACTAGAACAGCTGAGTCTTGTCCCATTTTCACTGAGTTTCTTTGAAAATGTGTAAAATATGACTTACCACTTAAAACTCAAAATGGTCACCGAAATAACCTGAAACTGACAAAATTATTAATAAATAAAACATTTACTGAAATTAACTAATGAAAATCAGACGTTGCTTGTGGTTCAACAGAAGCATTTTAAAAAAAAACAATGAAATGAAAATGACCTGGACAAAAATGATGGTGCCTTTAACTTAATATTTTGTTGCACAACTTTTTGAGGCAATCACTGCAATCCAACAAATTCTGTATCTCTCAGTGAGACTTCTGCAGCTGTTGACAGGTATTTTAGCCCACTTCTCATGAGCAAACTGCTCAGCTGTCTCAGGTTTGAAGGGTGCCTTCTCCAGACTGCATGTTTCAGTTCTTTTCACAGATATTTAATAGGATTTAGATTGGGGCTTATAGAAGGTCACTTCAGAATAGTCCCATGTTTTGTACTTAGCCATTTTTGGGTGTTTTTAGCTGTGTGTTTTGGGTCATTATCCTGGTGTGTGTGTGTGTGTGTGTGTGTGTGTGTGTTCCTGTGCCTGTATTCTTCCTCTGTGGAGACAGAATAGAGACAAAATGTTATTTGTTCACTGAAGCACTGGAGCAGAAAAGTGAGACAGTCTGTCTGTGTTTTTATGGATGAGTTTATTCAGCGACAAATGTCAGATCAATTAGTGTGTTGTTTTATCTCACTCTGTGACCTTTGACTTGTCTAAATGATCAATCTAAATGCAAATGAGATGAGCTGGAGGCGTCTTTATCAATCATATGACTGCTTAATGACTGTCCTGTGTCACCCTGCTTTCAAAATGCTCCTAAAAATAAAGTAAATGGATGAATCTGAGCTTCATTTGATGGTCAGAGGTTGTTTCGTTCTCATTGCATAAAACATTTGCATGGCAGTTAGTGAATAAAAGTTCACAGACCAGCAGAGGGCAGAGCCATACCTGAAGAAGACTTCTTTCCTGCAGCTGTGGTATTCAGTGAACACCTAGAGATCCTGGAGTGAGCTTGTATTACATGTAGTACATCCCATACACATTGAGGGTAATAAGACACTACAAAGCTGCAGTTGGAGCGAGCCTTTCAATTGAGCTGAAATGACTCTACACACGCTGCTGGTTTCTTACTTTAGTCAATTAAAAGGAAACTTTGAGCAGAAACAGGCTCTGGGTGGGCGACAATCTGACAGCAGCAGACAAAACACTGGGCATGTTTGTAGAGCCAGAGAGGAAGGAGCACAACTATGAGTGAAACAAGTTAATGATATGCAGTAGTGGCATGAAAAAGCATAGGCAAATGTTTCTAATCAGATTCAAACATGGACAATATCTTTATGGGGCCCCGAAAGTCTCTTCCTGTGTCGTCTGTGTGGTTTGTTTGTTTCTGCAGGAGTGACATTACCAGCCGTAAGCAAATACCAGGCTCATGTCTAGTCTGAATTATTTACCTGAAAGAGATGATGAGAACTCACACCCACCCAATATTACATCACTGCTGTCTTAACCCACACCAGACCACTTTTGTCCAAACTGCTGGAAATAACTTTTTACATTACAAGTCAAGGAATTAATTGAGACAGAGAATTCGGTTATAATTCTCTGTTTCACAAGTTCATTGAGAAACTTTGTTTGCTTTTTGTTCTTGCTGCAGCTACTAGCATTCATTTAAATAATAAGTCTTTAATATTCTTAACAGATTAAAGACGAAATAATGGGATTTTACGTACTTGTGTGTTTATAATGTTATTTCTTAAAACCTCCAGGCCTCCTAGCATTTAGCCAAAAACCTGCTCATGTCCATGAAGGATTATCACTTAATAAAAACTGTGTTTTAAATAAAAACATACACACAAAAACAGAGAGGAATTTCCTGGCTTCTCATCTAATCAGAAATAGAAAAAGAATTTTCCTCTATTTATTGTACAACGCTTGCTGTTAAGCCTGAGTCCTGAAAATGAACCACTCTACTGGTGCTCTGCCCTGCTCACAGTCAGTGGGTCATGAATTGCCCCACAGCTGTATCCATTTACTGCTGTGTCTGAACAGTTGACCTGGGGGCTCCATCAACCTTCAAACAACTTTCGTAAAGAGCCTGTGCAGGCCTATGAAACACTGCTTTAAAACAAAGCCTTTTAAATGTGACGCTGATGGTTGTGATGGACAATGCTGTAATAAAAGACACAGTTAAATGTTTGTTTAGGGAAAATTCAGGTCAATCAGTCGGTAATGAACCTGTCATTTGTAGTTTGTTGTAGTTGTACAATTTGAGCTCTTGTTTTCATTGGAATTCAGATCGTCTTCACTTACTATTTACTATGTTTTTGATAATTTATCACTCAGGCTTGAGTGGGAGGAAGTCAAAGCTAACAGTGTAATAATTGTACAGCATTAGCTTTATGATGCTACATTAATGCACAGTGTTTTTCATTCAGAGACAAAATCCAAGCTTGTTTTGATGTAAGATGCTTCAGGAGATATTTATTGGGTCGGACATTGAAAGTGAAGAACTAATAATTTAGTTTAGTTTGAAAGAGTGTTTTGTACACCATAACTGAGACACTAAAAGCAACACTAATTACAGTCAAGCCAATGAGAGCAGTAAAACATGTTGGCAATGATACAGTTCTACGAGCTGTAGTCAATGGGCTGGAAAGACTTTTTAAAACTTTCTGCACCACTGCAATAATAATCTATGAATGGGTGTATGTATAATTTTGAAATCCATTTTTTTTTTCCTTTTCTTTTTTTCCTTTGGTTATAACTTTAGGTTTTTGTTAAATATAAGAAAACTATAAAATGTCACCAGACCTAGGCTTTAGAAATAGCTAATTTAGAAGTAGCTGCATTGTTGTTTGCACTGATTGTGTTTGTTTTTGTCAGTAGAGTAGAACTGTTTCTATCTAGTATCTTATGAGATATATTGCACTGAATTATGTCTTCTTAGCTCACATAGGATCTGATTGTTTTTGTCTATTTTATCCTAAATGATTAAAAGTTATCAAGATACAGTTCAGCTTTGTTTGCATGGACCTCATCTCAGTGTTGTCTCCATAAGTCGATCAGTTACAAAGCTCATAATATATGATAATGAGAGCAAAAAATTGAGAGATGGGAAGATTAAAGCAATGAAAAACAGAAAGACAGGGACAGAAATACAGTATAGAAGTTGATATAACAGAACAGACACTAAACAGAACCTGTGTGTTAAATAATTCAACATGTGGTTAATAGTAGTTTGCTGTCATAGGCTGTGTGTGTGAGAGAGAGACAGCTGCTTGGTGGTGTAATGTTCAGGTGGCTTACTTTGCCAGACAGAGTATTTACTTAATTAAACAGACATATATGTAACACACTCCCAAACAGCCATCACACACACAACTGATCTGTTGTTCTGCAATCACCACTAGCGTTAGAGAGTAGGAGAGTAGAGAGGGAATAGAAAAACTATACTTACTATACTTACTATAGTGCCTAATATACTACTTACTATAGAAAGCTTTTGTATTGACATCCTCTTTGTTATGTATGTGCCTGAATTACAGTTTCCTGAACTTTGACCCAAGCTGTGCTCATTTTGCGCGTGGAGCCAATCGTTGACCTCTGCTTGAATACATTTAACCTTTTTTTTAAAAATCTTTTTGTAAGTAATTGCCATCTTTTCAACACCAAAACATAACAGAAAGCCTATTAAAGTACAGATGCAGCAACTAAAATTTATAAAAAACTGTTTGAGTCATAGCAAGCTACAGCTAGTAACATTAGCATTGTAGCTAAGGGTGCGCTGCTTACACATAGGCCTATCATCATGCAACTAAAAGAGAGAATGACAGAAACATAGTATTTAAGAGTTAGACTCCATTGTGCTTGTATATTATTATATGATTGTGTTATTAGGTCAACAAAAGCATTTTGGTTAAGGCTAGAGAAAAGTTGTGGTGGTGGTGGTTTCATTTGAGTGAGTGACCTGACTACTGCATTTTTGCTGTGCTGTGAAGAATTTAGCCTAAAGTAGTTTAATGTTGTTATACTATTGTCAAACCGGATGTAGATGGTGCTGACGGAAAAGAAAATATTTTAGTGGACAAAAGTCAGTTGTTTGGTCATATTTTATTAATGTGTTCATTATTTGTGACTTCTCGAGTCTTTGTGTTGTTGCTGTAGCGCTCTCCACATAAACACTGATTAACAAATACTGATGAACTTAGCACCTGATGTTTAATTAATGTAGAGTTTCCCAGTATTTTCTCCAGTAACTCATCGCCATCATCCTCGGTTCAGAGTAATTCAAGAACTTATTATTCATTCTGACATCTTTCTCATGTCTTAGTAATTACTCACAACAAGTGCTGTAATTATGATTAGTATTGGTAATATAATAATGTAGTGCTTAATGGTTCTCAGTCAGGAAACAGACAGAGTTTATCCTCGATGTGTAGCATAATTTACATTGCAGTTATTGTCTATACAGAAATACAACACCATAGGACACACCTGAGGAGGAAGTGACATCTTGTTGCCATGGGCGACAGGGCAGGTTGTGGGTTAACAAAGTGTGAGTGTGTCAGAAGGAGACGAAGAGAGGGAAGGAGGACTGTCCCAAAATGTCACTGCAGTGTAAACTGCAGAGAGCTGGATTTTTTTAATGTTATATTTCTTTACTTTATCAGGAGCAGAAATTTACAGGACTGAAGCTCAAATCAAATCAGGATGTGTTTTTGTGTGACCCTGTTAGACCAAAAGATATCTGATATTGGATCATATTTTTTTGGAGATTTGGGTTTTTTTTGGCATCACTTTTGGACATTTTTCTATTTCTGCACAAAACAGAAAACAAGTTTTATCTGATATCACTGTCAGAGTGAGTTTGTGCTGGGCACCTAAAGATGTTCAAACGTCGGGACTATGTGGAACTGTATGAGAAAGATCAGGCCAAATGGGCGCTGATACGCAATGTCAACACTGTGATGAAACACAGCACGCTGCTGCCGGTATGCTTCACCTGTGTGTGTGCTTTATGTCATAATTATACGTCCCACTGTGGGATTTGTAGTATGTAGGATACAGTATGTGTGTTCATGGTCATGTTCTCATCATATGTTGCACGTCTATGTTTTACAATGATTATATCTGATTCACAGTAATGTTGTTTTCTGTTTTAAATCCATTTTGAGTCATGAATCATAATTGTATACATGAATACTGTGTTTAAGTAACTTTGTGTGTCTTGTTTCTGCCACAAAGGCACCAATTTGTGGCCATGTTTGCAGCCACATTCACCTTCAGTATCGTGTTTAGAAGCACTAACTGCATCTGTAACTGCATCCTTGTCCATTCGTGTCTCTGTACTAACCATCTTTCCTCTCCTACTGACGACTGTCTGCTCGTTAGATGTCCTTGTCCACGTCGACAAATTCCTGGTACATGTTTTGTGTCTTTTTATCTTTCCAGAAGCTTTCAGTCCTGGCTGGACTGTACGGCTGAATCAGGAGATCATCTGGGGCTCATTTTACCATTTTCAGACTGCACCATTTATTTTAATGTGAAAATGAATTTACTTACACTGCTGAGCTTTAACATACAAGGTAAAGAGAAGTAAAGGTCATCAAAGCTGACCTTAATTAACCTAGGCTCATTTAAAAGGTCTCCAGGCTGAATCAGACTGAAGGAGACTGTCCTCCTGTAATGTGACTGACTTTATAGGTTGTTAACAGCAGCAAATCATGACCAGTAAGTATTGTAACCAGTTTGTCACATGGCTGTTTACAAAGGTCATGTTTGTCGCATGAAGAATGTTGTAAAGTTTAAGAAAGGAATCTGACATTTTTGCTAACCATACCCATCCCATATTTTAGTGCCTACTCCTAACGTCTTTGTACCTAATCACAGCCAAATCAAATTTTTACACAGTTGTTTTTGACTGTTTTGGGCAAAATGGGGAGCCTTGTTTGAGTGAGTTTGTGTAGTGTCATATGAGAGAGTTAAGACAAATTACCTCTAGGACTGGAGAACGTGTTTAATCTGTGTCTCTAGGTGCAGTGTGAAAATGTGAAATGATTACATGGATTATAATCAAGGGTCTGATCATTTTAAAAATATTATTATTATAAGTGGTGAAATGTTTAAGGGGTTAAACTTATCAATCACATTTATGAAAATGCTGTAATCAGGAAATGGTTCCCTTCTGGGTCTGGTTCTGATTTCTTCTGTGATTGTGTTTATTTGTCATGCTGATGCTGATTTTACAATTTTTTTTAAAATTCTGATCTCAACTGTAATCCTTGCTTCAATCTTAATTCTTATTCCTCTACAGGGTGACTATGTCTGGTTGGACTTGAAGACGGGTCGGGAGTTTGAGGTGCCGATTGGAGCAGTGGTTAAACTCTGTGACTCAGGGCAGATCCAGGTGGTGGATGATGAAGGAAGTGTAAGTTATTTATTCCCAAGTGATTTATTATTATTATTTTATTATTTAAGTTCAGATCGCCTTGAGGTTAACAACCTCTGTTTCTAGGAAAACCTGGCCAAAGGGGCAAACTAAAGTTTTAGACTGAACAATCAAATTTTGGGGGACATATCCCACAATGGGGAGCAGCTGTCCCCCGGTTGCTGTCCTGTACATACACCCCCGGTGCTGAAACACTTCTTTTTTTTTAAATGTTTCTTTATGATCTACAATCAATATCTACAAGAAATGATTTGTGTGTGAATAAGAATTGAAGTGTGCTTTAAATATAAAAGTAAAAATAACATGTTGGTTAAGTGTCCATACATTTTGATTAATTGTTTGCTGTAGTGTATACTAGTTATCTGTTGTAGTCTGTAATCTGAGTGAATAAGGTTATTTCAGATAGTTATTTCAGACACAGTGCTTTTGAATGCAACTGTGTTTTTAAGGTCTGCTGATGAAGAGCTTCACTGTTTAACAACAGAGCACATATTAACACAGGGTTGTCCTGAGCACAGCCAGGATAAATACCAGTCAGTGTAATTGCTTCCAGGGTAAACATGTGTTTATCCTGTAGGTTGACATGGCATTCAAGTGAAACTAACGTCTGCACATGTTCTAACACTGTGGCTTAAATATGGTCCAGCCTTATTCCCAGGGTCGAGAAGCAGTAGGGCCTGTTCTAGTCGTAGAGTCAGCTTTGAGATTCAGATCATTTTGCTTTGCTTGTTTGATTAGGCTGCCATATTAAGTTGTGAAACTGGAAGTGACTTCCCACTACAAATGCAAAGGGAATGATGATAATTATTATTTGCTGTTTTGGATCAGCAGTGCTCTGAAGGTCCAGTAGCTGTTTATGTGCTTATGTTTTCCATTGTAACTTCCTCTCTCCCTCCAGGAGCACTGGATCTCCCCCCAGAATGCCACCAACATCAAACCGATGCATCCCACATCCATCCATGGTGTGGAGGACATGATTCGTCTGGGAGATCTCAATGAAGCTGGCATCCTCCGCAACCTGCTCATCAGATACAGGGAAAAACTCATATATGTGAGTTTTACTGAGTGACTTATTTATTTGCACTCTTGAAGTCTTCATTGAGCTGTTTAGCATTAGGACCTAGGCCTTGAACTGTCCCTACTAACACCTTTTCTGTATTATCTCACATCTCCAGTCTCAGTTGGATTTGTGCTATTGGCTGTTTTTCTGGCTTATGTCTCACTTTCTTGCTTGTTGACTCTACCTGCTATTCTCCTCCTTCCCTCTCTCTTCTTGTTTCATCAAGACAAACTGTGGTGGCCGGGTAAGTCATCTCTTGGATATCAAGCATGGCTGGAAAAAGACCCAACCATCTAAAAAAAACTAAATAATGTTCTTAACATTTATTTGTTGAACAACTTAGTGCAACATCAGCACTATTCAGCTGTATATGGGAAATGCATGTTGCATGTTTTATCTACTTTCTTTTATCATGACTGACTGCTACCATTGGGTCTGAAACACAGTACACTGTAAAAAATAATGTTTATTATGGCTTAAAGTCATAAGTAAAGCACATGGATAGAGGGTAAAATAAATACGTTCCATCAATGTTTCGGCTTTGTAGCTGAAGTCAAATGTTTTATGGGTCTGATTCACTGAGGCTTAATGGTAACCAAACTCATCCTGCAGCTCGAGTGCATGTTGATTTGTTTTCAACATGGCTGTCTGTTCTCCTGTAGCGAACACTGATATGTTCTCTTTGTCATCCTTCAACATCTGAGCTACGAGACCCATGTCAACTTATCTATCCTCCTTTAGCTCCTGCTGCTTGCTCCCACCAGCACCACTGTGTGAACAGACAACACACACACAGAAGCCGTTGTGTTTAACGTATATTTGACTTGCTCTTCACTCCATCATTTAAACACTGCACATATAACTCATGGCTTTCAGATCTCTGTCAGTCTGGGAACCAGCTGAAAATACTTAGCTATGTAGTATATTGTTTTTTATATTTATTAAGTAAGTTGTTATTCTGTTGAGAAAGAGTTAAACAAACTAACGTAACACAGTACATACTGGATTTGTAGCCAAAGCTGAGTTGCAGTCCCAGTCCTTTAGTAGGATTTTAAACTCAGGCTATAACAACTAAACAAATAAACAAATGAAGATTCAGACAAAAGCAGATTATGTGCATGTGTCTATGAATTGTGCTGTATATGCAACAGCATGCTATATATGTGCTAGAGAATGTGTACCATTGTTATTCTTATTCAAAATGAGTTTGTTTTGCTGATGTACAGGGGTTGGACAATTTAACTAAAACTGCTTTTAGACCACAATAATTCATCAGTATGGTGTAGGGCCTCCTTTTGCGGCCAATACAGCATCAATTTGTCTTGAGAATGACAGATACAAGTCCTGCACAGTGGCCAGAGGGATTTTGAGCCATTCTTCTTGCAGAATAGGAAAACGTTTCCTGACCCGCTCCTCCAAAACACCCCAAAGTGACTCAATAATATTTAGATCTGGTGACTGTGCAGGCCATGGTAGATGCTCAACTTCACTTTCATGTTCATCAAATCACTCTGTCACCAGTCTTGCTGTGTGTATTGGTGCATTATTATCCTGAAACACGGCACCGCCATCAGGATACAATGTTTGAACCATTGGGTGCACATGGTCCTCCAGAATGGTTTGGTAGTCCTTGGCAGTGACGCACCCATCTAGCACAAGTATTGGGCCTAGGGAATGCTATGATATTGCAGCCTAAACCATCACTGATCCACCCCCATGCATCACTCTGGGCATGCAACAGTCTGGGTGGGACGCTTCTTTGGGGCTTCTCCACACCGTAACTCTCCCGGATGTGGGAAAGACGGTGAAGGTGGACTCATCAGAGAACAATACATGTTTCACATTGTCCACAGCCCAAGATTTTCGCTG